>UESW01003864.1:1640531-1758901 GCA_900491605.1 Calamus simplicifolius | reverse complement strand
ATTACACACTCTCAAAAGATATTTTATATTTGATACATATTGATGTTGTATAAAACCATAATATTTGCATGTTTAGTATAAAAACATAGATATGATATATGATGGCATGATGTCTATTTATAAAACATACAAATATTTATGAGAGTTTATTTGAATGTCAAATATTAGTTCAAATTTTTTTTTTAGATATGATCTAAATATAGGAATTATGAGTAGTAACATTATGCTTGATGAAATATATGACATGTTAACATGAAATATATTTAATCATTTGGGTTAGCTAAATCGGATCCATAAAGGGTTAGACTCTAAGGTTAAATCAACTGGACTAAAAGAGTATTTGTTCAAATCCAATTAGATTAGGTTAAGAATGCTCTAAATCAAATAATAGTTGTAGTTGATCAAGTCCTTCTCTTTGATTAAACCAAATGGAAGTAGATTAGGCTCTGTGGTTGAGCATGAATCTATTAGATGGTCAAATCAGAATTGGTTAACCATATGATGTCAAGGTGGGATGGCAAGTTGCTCTAGGATCAATGATCGATAGTTTTTAATTGGGAGCTACTCGTATTGATGCGTCTTTAACGAGTTAATGGCATATCCCTCCCATCGATCTCTCTCACCTGGTCATTGTGGTGAACCATTTATGATTCAGATCATTTACCTGATTCGGGTTGACCCATGCCTATAAGGATATCAGTATGACTGATTTAGGTGCCACTTAACCTGACTTAATCTTGTTTCATTCTACCGATTTCATAGATTCAGTGGAGAACTTGATTAGTCAATTTATCTTCATATTATTAAAATCCTCTAAAATTATTAGGTCCTTAAAATGAAATAGTTATATGATAACTAGATCATAGCCTCCCATTAAGGTGGGTGATAATGAGTCCGATGTTTTTGATAATCATGGAGGCACTCCATGCCTGGTGCTTGTCAACCATCGGAATTATCATTCATTATATGATAAGTCAGCGTAACTATAAATAACAGTCAGGTGAGCCGAACTTCACTCGGGCTTGGTTGTCTATTGATAGGTTACATTGATTATATCATTTAATGGTTGGACCTAACCAGAACTTTCAGTGGAGGCACTTCATGGCCTGCTGAAGAGGTACATGGGGCAAAACTGAACACTAGAATTGTTTGGGGAACAATTAGTTTTGAACCTACTCTTAGATGCATATGGGTTAGCCAAGCTTCACTTGAGCCTGTATGTAGTTTATGTATATCTTAGTGCCCACTAAAGAATTAAGAATAATTCTTCGAATTGGGGTGTAGAGGCTGCCAATTTGAATAAATAGTGGGAGAATCTTTAGACTAAAGTCCAAGTCTTTAAACTGAATCAATTTATATACTAATAAACTTTAGTTTTTTCTTATGCAGAACATGGCCACTAATTTATCATTAAGGTCCCTATTGGATAGTGACAAATTGAATGGTTCCAATTTCAATAGCTGGTTCAGAAAACTTAAGATCATCCTTGAGCATGAGAGGATTCTATATATTCTGAATAATCCTGGCACCAAAGATACCTGATGCAAACACCCAAAGTTCTGAGAGAGACACTTATCAGAAGTGGCTCAATGATAGAACTAGCGTGCGTTGTATCATGTTAGCAGCAATGAACGATGAATTCGGTCGCCGGTTCGAGAATGCTCAGCCAGAAGAAATCATTCAAGCGTTGAATGAATCTTTCGGCACACCCGACATGTTGAAAGGCACAAGACTAGTTGTCTATTTTCAATGCTCGAATGAGAGATGGATCTCCTGTCACTGATCATGTATTGTACATGATCGAGAAGATAGAACTCCTAAGCAAGCTCGGTTTTTCCCTTACATGAGCAGTTGGGAAAAGATGGCGATCCTGAATTCCTTGCTCCATCCTTCCGACCTTTCCTTACTCATTTTCGAATGACAAAGCCTGCAGTCAACTACCACGGTTTGTTGGGGTTGTTACAGAACTTTGAGAAGGATAACCAGCTCTCTAAGGGTTTGGTTAATGTGGTTGAAGGATCTAAGTAGGGCGTAAACCTTTGGGAAAGGGAAGAAGAAAAAGAATAATAAAAGATGCAACATGCTAGGACATCTATAAGGGGTCAGATGCAAGAAGAAAGTTGATAAAAGTCAAGCTGAATGCTTTCACTGCAAGATGCAAGGGCACTAGAAGAGGAACTGTCCTCTTTACATTGCCACACTTGATCCAAACAGGCCAAAGAAGAAAAAGGAGCAAGATGTTGCTCAACAAGGTATTTATATAACACCTTGTAATTTTTCTATATATGATAATCAGACATGGGTATGGATACCGGGAGTCCTTTTAACATTTGCAATTCATTGCAGGGACTACAGGTCACCAGAAGATTTGAGGACAATGAAAGATTCCTAAATGTCGGCGATGGAAGATTAGTTTCCAGTACTGGCATTAGGAGTTCTTGAAATAGTTTTCAATAGAAATGTCATTATACTAAATGATTGTCATTTTTGTCCACGTTCTATTGAATGTAATTTCTGTAGGCCTTCTGGCCAAAAATAATTATAAAATTTCAATAAAGGATGTTACTTTGAATATCATTATGAATGGAGTCACTGTAATGACTGGGCATTTATCTAATGGCATTTATATATTATCACAGCCTGTGAATATAGTGTACCAATCAAGTAAGCGCCCTAGAACAACTGATGTCACAGATATTTATCTTTGGCACATCGGCTAGGTCATATCAACAAGAACGATTAAACAGGTTAACTTAGGAGGGCATCCTTCGAGTTGATATTGTGAATCATTAACTACCTGTGAATTATGTCTTCTTGGTAAAATGACCAAGTCATCTTTTACTGGAAAAGGTGAAAGAGCCAAAGAGCTATTGGGTTAGTACATACTGATGTATGTGGACCAATGAGCACTTGTGCCAAAGGTGGATACTACTTCATTACTTTTACAGACGACCTTTCTAGGTTCGGTTATGTCTATCTTATGCGACATAAATCTGAATCGTTTTGAAATGTTCAAACTATATCATAAAGAAGTAGAAAAACAAACAGGAAAATGTATTAAGACCCTTCGATCAGATCGAGGAGGCGAAACCTTTCCAATGAATTTGTGACATATTTAAAGGAGAATGGGATTCTCTCCCAATGGACTCCTCTGGAACACCGCAACATAACGGTGTGTCAGAAAGAAGGAATCGAACTCTGTTAGACATGGTTCGGTCCATGATGGGTTTTGCAAGCTTGCCAATATCATTTTGGGGATACGCATTAGAATCAGCTTGTCATATTCTTAATAAGGTTCCAAGTAAGTCTGTTTCTAAAACTCCACATGAGATGTGGTATGGACATAAACCGGTTATTACCTATCTGAGAGTCTGGGGGTCCGGCTTATATGAAACGTGCAAAATCAGACAAACTTGAACCCAAATCTGACAAATATTTTTTCATCGGCTATCCGAAAGAACAAAAGGATATTACTTCTACAATACTGAAGAACAAAAGTTGTTCATTAGTAATAGCAGTTTTTCTTGAAAAGGAGTTCCTTAGTGAAGGAACAATAGCTCTAATGTTGAACTTGAGGAAGTTCATCAAGTAGAAGGAACAACACAAACCAGTGAACCCCTAGAATCTGAGTTGATTAGATCAAACTCAAAACCCATTTTAGATGCACCATTAAGGCGATCTGGTAGAGTACCACATCAACCCGGACAGATACTTGGGTTTCTTGGTCCAGAACGATGATCCTGTTGAACTCGATGAGAACAACGAGGATCCGATCACCTATATGGATGCTATGCAAAGGACTGACTCTAATAAATGGCTTGATGCCATGAAATCCGAACTTGATTCCATGAAGGACAATAATGTATGGACATTAGTTGACCCACCGAAGGGATAAAACCCATAGGGTGTAAATGGGTTTTCAAGAGGAAAAGAGGTGCAGACGAAAGGTAGAGACCTATAAAGCACGTCTTGCCAAGAGGGTATCGTCAACGTTATGGTATTGACTATGACGAAACATTTTCTCCTGTGGTAATGCTGAAATCCATTCGGATTATGCTAGCTATAGCAGCACACTTTGATTATGAGATTTGGCAGATGGATGTTAAAACCGCTTTTCTAAATGATGATTTAGAAGAACAGGTGTATAGATACAACCTGAAGGTTTTATATCTGAAGACGAGTCTAAAGTGTGCAGGCTACAGAAGTCTATTTATGGACTTAAGCAAGCATCAAGGAGTTGGAACATACGATTTGATAAAGTGATCAAATCTTATGGCTTTATTAAGAATAAAGAAGAACCTTGCATTTATAAATGGGCTAACGATTCTGTTATTGTATTTCTTGTATTATATGTGGATGATTTCTCTTAATCGGGAATGATATCCCTGCATTATAAGGAATAAAGATATGGTTATCATCACAATTCCTGAAAGATCTGGGAGAAGCATCATACATCCTAGGGATGAAGATCTATAGAGATAGATCTAAGAGGATGCTAGGTTTATCCTAATCTACATACATTGACATAGTGCTAAAGAGGTTTAGCATGGAGAATTCCAAGAAAGGCTATCTTTCGATAGGCCATGAAATTCATCTTTCTAAGAAGGATTGTCCGACAACTCCTAATGAAAGAGAACGTATGAGTCGAATTCCATATGCTTCGGCAGTAGGATCGATTATGTACACCATGATGTACAAGACCAGATGTGGCATACTCACTAGGAGTAGTGAGTAGATACCAATCTGATCCAGAAGAAAACACTGGCAAGTTGTTAAGACAATCCTTAAGTATTTGAGAAATACTAAGGACCAGTAGTTAGTCTATGGAGAGTCTGATTTGAAACTTTTAATATACTGATTCAGTTTTCAATCAGATCATGATGATAGCAAAAGTGTATCGGGTTTCGTGTTTATCCTAAATGGTGGAGCTGTTTGCTGGAAAAGTTCCAAGCAACATACAGTGGCAGATTCGGTGTGCGAGGCAGAGTACATCGCTGCATCAGATGCTGCGAAAGAAGCTGTGGCTGCGAAAGTTCATCTCCGAGCTTGGAGTGACACCTTCCATAGATGAACCAGTCCTGTTATACAGTGACAGCACTGGTGCCATAGCTCAAGCAAAGGAACCACGAGCACATCAGCGCACCAAGCACATACTGCGTCGGTTTCATCTTATTCGAAGATAGTAGACCGAGGTGACATAAATCTTCAGAAGATTGATGGAAAGGAAAACCTAGGACCCATTTACTAAAGCACTCAGCATCAAGGAGTTGACAACTATAAGTTGAAGATGGGTATTAGATACTGTAATGAGTGGCTTTAGGCTAAGTGGGAGTTTGTTGGGAATTGTATCCTAAAGCCATCATTTGATGATTGTGCTGATGTAAATTGTATATAAATTGATATATTAATAAAAGTTATTTAGCAGTTTATTCATTACAAGAACATCTTCTTAATACTCCTGAAAGTAATGAAGCCCTTAGGATCTTCCTCACGATAAAGGAGGATTTATCTTAGAAGGTCCTTAAAAGAGTTCGCGACCAAATGATATATGACAGGGCCATAGTACTATCAATTATAGGACGTTGTATATCATATTTGTTGGTTATCCTCTTAACCAAGGAGTGTAGAGACACTGGTATGACATACAGGTGAAAGTGTAGGAGTACATTTCACCGAACGTGACTCATTTCCAGATACTCTGCTGTCAAGAGTTAATCCGAGAAGATATAGGTATAAGTATCCTTCAGACCTGAAGATCACAACCAGTGGCTTACAAGCAACTCATTGTACTTAGGTGCCGGACCATCTGGATTTCTAATCCAGCTACGAAAGGTTACTTGGTGCAGTCAAGTACTTGTGGTAGTCAGCTGTGGATCAAGATAGAATTTGACCTATCCCATTAAAAGGAGAAATGCTTGTGTTTCAATTTAGCAAGACCTTGGCCAAGGCACTTCATGTGAAAGTCACATGATCACTAAAGTTGAAATCACTTTATGAATTTGCTATTTAGAGTTGACAGGCTCTTAAGCCATCCTTAGCATTTGTGGTCAAGAGGATGAATTATACGGTAACTGTTTCTTAGGTTCTTGGAGTTTGCTCGGCAACTCTTCGACCTATCCGGATGTCGGGTTCCATTGCTAGATGGGCACATCGATTAGAATAGAAAGTTGTTTCTATGCTACCGGCTTAGGTTCTAACCTAGAGAGTCACATGCATAGAAGTTTCTAGGATGATCTATTTGCTGATCAATGATTGAGAATCGTATATGATTTAATTAATCATTTGATTATTAATTATCTCAATTGGGTTAAGTACAATTGAATAAGATTCAATTTGGTTTAAGTCTATTAGAAGGACAAGTCAATTTCAAATATTGATTTGAAATTAGACTTGATTTGAATTTAAATAGATTCAGGACTAGCCAAATTTGATTTGGGCTTGGACCATGATCTATGTGGGTTAAGTCAATAAATTCAGATCAGAACCCAAACCTCTCGAATATGGATCTCATATGATGAGATGGCTAAAATCTCATCTCATGAGATAGAATTTAATGCATGACATTTATTTACCGAACATCGGATTTATCCCTCGTCTCTTTGGTTTTCTCCGAACGACGGAACTAAACCAAACGCCGACTCCTTGGTTTTCTCTGAACATCAGAAACCAAGCGCCGCGCCTTCGGCGTCTCTTTCCTTTTGCCAATGACGGATTCTTAAATATCAGAATTAAATGTCAAGGCTAAATCGAGACTATAAATAGAGGGCATTTCCTCACCAGAGAACACAGAACAAAAATAGAACAACAATACAGATTTGTCGTGTTGTAATTCTAAATTGTCGTGGATTGTAATTCTAAAATGTTAGAATAGAAAATCCTGATAATTATGGTGTTAGCGGAAGCCTGATGGATCTTGAGAAGATTCAAGTGAGAGATTCAAGATCACAAAGCTATTTTGCGAGCTTGCACTCCCGAAAATCTGATCATTCGGGGCTTCGCGTAGATGATGATTTAGAGGTCGGACGATTAACGACTGCAGAGCAATAAGAATTTACCTACTGTTCTTAAGGTAAGTGATTTGATCCCTAGATCTTAAGGCAGGATTCAAGATAATAGTGTGACTAGTCATCTTGAAGATCAAGATATGATCTTGATGTTTTTATATGCATTTTAGATCAAACGACCCAGAATATATAGGCAAAGATATGATCTTGATGCATATTAGATAGATTAATATGTAATCTTTTAATTTCCACAATGATAATAGTTATCAATTTTTAAAAATATGCATGCCTCGGAGACTATTTCTCCTACAACAATATCCAAACATCCACAACCCACCGAATAATCAGCCTACTTTTGAAGACAAAGTGTTACAAGCATTGAAAGGGCTAGAAATGAATACTCAAATCCTTCACTCACACACACAATCTATTGCAAAACTAGAAACTCAGATAGGTCAATTAGCCACAGCATTCAGTAGAAGGGAGGAGGGTAAGTTACCTAGTCAGCCTATCGATAACCCGAAAGGACAATTCATGGCTGAAGTTCCAATAGTCCTGACAAATTCCCAGAACATGCTAAATCAGTCATGACTCTCAGAAGTGGAAAAGCATTGAACCCACCTGAACCAACCCAGAAATTAGAAGTGGCTAAACCAAAGAGAGAAGAAATGAAAAAGAAAAGGAATTCAATGATCAAGCAATCATACCTAAAGCCCCATTCCCTAGTGCTTTAGAATCTCCTTTGCCTTCAGATAAGAAGAATATAAAAATGAATGAGATGCTTGAGTTATTTAAGCAAGTCCAAATAAACTTACCTCTTCTCGATGCTATCAAGCAAGTTCCAGCTTATGCCAAATTTTTGAAGGATCTATGCACACAAAAACGGAAAGCCAAGACAAATACCAAAAAGATACATTTGACTGAGCAAGTTAGCTCAGTTGTTCAGCAAATAACCCCACCCAAACTAAAAGATCCTGGTACCCCGATTATATCATGTGTCATAGGAAACTTCACAATCAAGAAAGCATTATTAGATTTGGGTGCGAGTGTAAACCTTCTCCCAAGTTCAGTGTATGAATTATTCGGATTTGGAGAGTTGAAACCCACTATGATAACACTACAATTGGTAGATAGATCAGTCAAAGAACCTCGTGGAATATTGGAAGATGTATTAGTAAAGGTGGATGAATTCTATTTTCCTGTCGACTTCCTTGTGTTAGATATGGAATCTAGCGGTAATCCTAACCAAATTCCCATCATCCTTGGAAGACCTTTTCTAGCTACTGCTAATGCATGCATAAATTGTAGAACATGTGATGGATGTATCTTTTGGAAACAAGAAGATGAGATTAAATATTTTTAATGCTTCCCAAGGACCACCTGTGTATGATTTAAATGAAGTAAACATGATAGAGGAAGTAGTAGATAAGAAATTCCAAAGTTTGATTGATTCGGATCCTTTACAAACATGTCTTACACATTTTGGAATAGATGACTTTGATATTGATGAGTATACCAAAGAGATAAACATGTTATTAGAACCACCTAAGATCGACACCATCCCGCCTTGGACTATAAAATATGAACCACTTCCAACTAAACCAAGTCCTTTAATACCATCCTTGGAAGAACCACCCCAACTAGAATTGAAACCTCTTCCAAATGACTTAAAATATTCATTCCTTGGACCCAATGATACCCTTCCAGTAATCATTGCATCTACCCTAACCTCTGAGCAAGAAGATAAATTGGTAGATGTACTTAAAGAATATAAGAGGCGATTGGATGGACAATAGCTGATATTAAGGGAATTGACCCTTCCGTTTGCATGCACCATATTCATAGTGAAATTGAAGCCAAACCACATAGAGACATGCAACGAAGGCTAAATCCAAACATGAGGGATGTTGTTAAGAAGGAAGTAGTAAAATGGCTTGATGCTGGTATCATTTATCCAATTTCAGATAGCCAATGGGTCAGTCCAATCCAAGTAGTACCTAAAAAATCGGGTATTACCGTGATTAAAAATGAAAAGGGCGAATCAATTCCTACTCGCACATCAACTAGTTGGAGAGTGTGTATAGATTATCGAAAGTTGAATGCCGTGACTAGGAAAGACCACTTTCCTTTGCCTTTTATCGATCAAATTCTAGAACGGCTAGCGGGACAAAGTTTCTTTTGTTTCTTAGATGGATATTCAGGATACAATCAAGTCCCAGTATTTCCTGCAGATCAAGAAAAGACCACCTTCACTTGTCCCTTTGGAACATTTGCCTTTAGACGTATGCGTTTGGTCTTTGTAATGCACCAGCCACGTTTCAACGATGTATGATGGCCATATTTTTTGATATGATTGGTCAATTTTTGGAAGTATTTATGGATGATTTTTCAGTCTTTGGTGCATCATTTGATAGCTGCCTCGAGAACTTAACTAAGGTACTGAAACGATGTATGGAAATGAATTTAGTCCTAAGTTGGGAGAAGAGCCATTTTATGGTTCGTGAGGGAATTGTGCTTGGACACATTGTTTCAGAGAGAGGTATTGAGGTTGATAAAGCCAAGGTTGAATTGATCTCAAATCTATCACCCCCAACCTCAGTTAAACAAGTACGATCTTTCCTTGGTCATGCTGGTTTTTATAGACGTTTCATCAAAGATTTCAGTAAAATTTTTCGACCATTGTGTAATTTATTGACCAAGGATAGTTCTTTTAATTTTGATAAAGATTGTCTAACAGCCTATAACATCCTTCGAACTGCTTTGACCACGGCACCAATTATCAAGCCCCCAGATTGGACCATACCTTTCGAAATCATGTGTGATGCTTCTGATTATGCTGTAGGGGCAGTTCTAGGACAGAAACTCAATCGAGAACCCCATGTAATTTATTATGCTAGCAAAACTCTTTCAGATGCACAATGAACTATACTACCACTGAAAAAGAATTACTAGCAGTTGTGTTTGCCCTAGAAAAGTTTAGATCATATCTGTTAGGGTCTAAAGTTTTAGTTTATTCAGATCATGCAGCGTTGAGGCATCTTATATCAAAAAAGGATACAAAACCCAGACTAATTAGATGGATCCTACTCCTACAAGAATTTGATCTAGAAATCTTAGATAAGAAGGGTTCTGAAAATATGGTAGCAGATCATATCTCTAGGATCTCAGTGGAATACAATAAAGAAATAATCAGAGATAAATTCCCTGATGAGCAACTATTCTTAATTTCCCATAGCAGTCTTCCCTGGTTTGCCCACATTGTGAATTATTTGGCAACAGGAAAAGTACCTTCCCACTGGACAAAACAAGAAAAAGATAGATTTTTCTCACAAATCAAATATTACTTTTGGGAAGACCCTGAATTATTTAAGTACTGTTCAGATCAGGTGATTAGACGATGTATTCCCGAGAGTGAATTTAAAAGTATACTTAACTTCTGTCATTCTCTTGCCTGTGGAGGACATTTTAGTGGAAAGAAAACTGCAGCAAAGGTACTACAAAGTGGGTTTTATTGGCCAACTCTTTTTAAAGATGCACATGAATTTAGCCGTAATTATCTCCAATATCAACAAGCAGTCTATTAATGAATTAATGGTTAAATTATTATTATTATTATTATTTGAAATACTGAGGAATAAATTATTAAGAAAACCTAATAAAAGGTAGGGTTAGCCCAGAATAATTTTAGAATAATTTCAGACCCTCCTGACCACTGATCTTAATAGTACAATCTACTTAATAAGGGTATGGGTGAAAATGTTATTCAAAAAAAGAAAAAAAATTTATATTATTATTATTATTATTTTGAAATACTGAGGAATAAATTATTAAAAAACCTAATAAAAGGTAGGGTTTAACCCAGAATAATTTTTAGAATAATTTCAGACCTTCATGACCACTGATCTTAATAGTACAATCTACTTAATAAGGGTATGGGTGAAAATGTTATTCAAAAAAAAGAAAAAAAGAAAAAAAGAAAAAAAGAAAAAAATCTCTCTTAAAGTTAATAGATTAGGTTCTTAGCATTTTTTACTGAGTAACCGGGCCCCGTCACCTAAGAAAGTGATGTTGTTCGTGTAAAAAGGTGGGAATGTAAAAGAACCTAAATAAAGTTAGTCCTACCTAAAGCCTTTTTAACTCAAGTAAGTAAGTCTGAGGGGTATTTTATACCTAATGCCCTAAAACCAATTGGTTTGGGAGCCATTGGCCTAAAGCTCGCTACAAGGGTTAATTAGAAAGCAAGGGGTTAGGGCATTGCACTGACTTTATAAATAAATAAATAAATAAGAAAACCAAAGTACAAAAGACATTACACCCAACCCAAATTAAGTTAGAAGACTTAATAGAGAAGTGGAAAGTTGGTGAAGAAAGACTTCTATAAATTCTTATGGACTACACTTTATTACTAAAAAAAACTAATAATCCAATGAAGTACCTCCCTTATGATCTTTTTTTTAAAAAATCTTAAAAAATAACTATAAGATAACTATCAATTCTGGACTACTTGGTATATATTTCTAAATTTCTTATTTGCTCGAGGACGAGTAAGATTCAAGTTGGGGGGAGTGATAAACGCATAAATAATTATCATTAAACCTATTAATTAATAATTTAACGTACCTATTATTATTTAATATTTTAATATTTTATATAATATTTTAGATAAAATCTTATCAACTTAAAGAGCTCGATTTTAGGGATTTAACAATGCAAACGACACTCAAATCGGATTTAAGATGAGCTCGGAATTGATTTTATAAGGATTAGCACGGATTTCAAAGCAAAAACGGCAAATATATTGCCGACTTCATCGTCTTCTCAGCGTTTTCTGTTTTCTTTTAGCCGATTCTTCTCCATTCAAATTCTAACCGTTTCCTCTATCAATTAAGGAATAGATTAGATTGGAAGTTATCGAATTGAGAGAATTAAATTCCTTTAGAAGGAATTTGAATTTTATGAAGGATTTATCCAGATTTTTTTTGTGGCTTCCGCGTCCTCTGTTTTGACTGCGTCGTCTTTGTTTTGAAACAGGATTCCTCGCCGCATCAAGGCCGCGTCCGGACTTCTATAAATAGCACAAGGAGGGGATTGGAGGATGGATTTGGGTCGTGTGCGGTTCCCGTCCGAGGCTTTGTTCCATTGATCGAAGAAGGCTCTATTCGTGGCGTCAGTGGCTTGGCGTCTGTGAAGGAAGAAAGGCAGCACCCGGTTCGCCTGTCTAAGAACCGTTCATCCCATATTTGGTTTGGTGTAAGAAGAATTTGTTGCTCTCTTATTGCTATTAGAATTAAAACTTTTTTATTTAAATTTTAATATGCACTCTTGGATGTTATTGAAATAAAGTTTTATGCATATTTAATTATTATTAAATTCTATTTAAGTGAAAATAATTTAGACTGATTTATTTTTAAAAGGGACGGACCGTGATCTACGGGTATGAGCCGTGCTCTAATAAGATAAACCATATCTTATTATTTTGCACTGCTAAGTATCTACTTAGTTATCTATTAGTTAATTTATAAATTTATTTCAAGATAATCGCTTAAGCCCCTGTGGAATCGATCCCTTACTCTTGCTATTCTAATAGTGAAATTAAGGTGTTTTAAATCATGCGCTACGACACACATCAATTACTAGTCCTCTTACGAGAAGAGGTTTGACATTCACTGACACTGGCTCTAAATGGAACTTGGAGTTGGGATTGGGTTGGGGTTGGTGATTAGTTTCTCACCCTCAGAAAAAGGATGCATGTTAAAATTACTTTCGTTAAAAGATGTCATATCTAAAATTTTTAATTAATAAATGTAAAAAAATAAAAACTAACTCACAAAAAGAAATTGAGAAAAGATCAGAGATTGAGGCATGGAGCTGAGATTTGTGAGTTTCCTCTTGCGCTCTCGTCTCTTAACAAGAAGTGACCTTGTAGCACTTGACTACTTGCTTGAGCACTTGCCACTTGTAAGAACATTTGCAAACTAAAAATTAAATTGCTAATCTACTAGAGCACTTGCAAGAAGATAGAAATAGTAGTAATAGAGAAGAGTTGATTTGGTATGGTAAGAATGAGAAGAAATGAGCT
Organism: Calamus simplicifolius; assembly: GCA_900491605.1. NCBI lineage: Eukaryota > Viridiplantae > Streptophyta > Magnoliopsida > Arecales > Arecaceae > Calamus > Calamus simplicifolius. The sequence goes on along the minus strand of UESW01003864.1, from coordinate 1,745,818 downwards.
ATTTATAGAAGTCCCAATTTTTTTTCCAAAACTATCCTTTGATATAGCCGTTAAAAATAGCTATTGGCACCAAGTCGTGCCTTGGCATGGTCCACGATAATTCTAAAGATACGATGATTAGGCACATGCCATACCAGACACAACCCACGGCACGATGGATCTAGACCATGCCGTATCAGATATGGTTAAGTGCCCACCTCTATACTTAAGAGACACGGCATGTCTCAATGAGCACCTCTACGAGTCATTTATGTACTCTTGATCTCAAATGATGATGCCATCCATCCCTTGCATTAGCAAGGGAAGTTAACGAGCGCTCTTTCGGCTGAAACCGGACGGGTCCGATCTTGATCGGGCCACGTCTTAGCCCAAGTCTAGTCCCAAAATCAGGTTCCAGCCTAACCTGAGTCCAAGCCCAAGTTTGAATCTAATTGGATAACAACTAGAAATTAGACTAACAGAATTAATTTTATTCTTTTAAAAAAAATATTTACATAAAAATAGGCTTTTAAAATAATTATTTAATCACTTCAAAAAATTTATTATAATAAGAATAGTTATTCTTGTATGGTTAATAGAAAATTTGGTATAAAATTTAAACACTTAATGTCGGACCCTAGTATGGATTTATAACATAACAATCGGTCGCATACTAATACGCAAAGCATCTAAAAATATTAATATATAAATATAATTCTTTATTTTCCTTCACTTTCTTTCCCTTCACTTCCGGACTTTCACCCGTGGCCACCACCCGCCGCCCAATCGCACGGCGGATCGCATCCCCGTCGCCGATGACCGTCACGGCGACGCTGCCGTCATCTAATCGGGTGGCGATCGTCATCCTTGGTCGTGGTTCAATCCGGGTTCCAGCAGGAGCCGCGGCACGGACGGCAGGAGGGGTTTCGCTGGGGGTCAAGGCCGGGTACCGGTCGGCGATGACACCGACGGTAACCCATAGAATCACGGTCACCCCAAAATCCCCATCTAAGAGAAGGTTTTACCGGATTCAAGGTATACAAACAGAGACCCCAAATCATAATTTCATCCCCACTTCCGGCGTCATCCGGCGACGATCCTAAGAACTCCGGACCCTATAAAACAATAGAAAGCATTAGGTGAACGATCACTTGCCTAATCCCGACGCCGGAGCGAGTGAGAATGCCGGCGGTGAAGATCTTGGCTCTGTTTCTTTATCTGAAACAGAGTCTTCCAATTGCTCCAAGAAGGCCATAATCCCATCGATAATCAGCATTAATCTCTTCGTAAACAATTTATGGATCTAAAGAAGGGAAGAAGAATCATAGGTTCTTGATTTTACCCGAAGTTTCAGACCGGCTTCAAGGTGTTGTTGGGCGTTCGGTTTAGAAGGAAGAAGATGACTCAGCTTCTTAATTACTCTCCAGAATCCCACGAACGCTCCATCGACGGCCAGGCTCAAGCCAGCATCGTATTATATAGAGGGGTTATGGCATGGGGTCGCTTGCTGGCCGTTTCAAAGACTTGGAATCTCAACATAATGAGGTACTCTTGCTAAATCCCTTCTTTATTTTGCGAGCCTTTGGGTCTGTTTGGATAGAGGGAAATGGAAACGAAGGAAAAGAAAAAGAAAAAAGGTAAAAATTATAAGTTGTATTGTTTGAAAGGAAGATGAAAGAAGAGGGAAAAAGAATGAGGATAATCAGTTTCCTTTTTTTTTTAGTGATCATAAATTTATTAACTCTCAAATCAAGAGTAATAAAAAAGTTTAAGTCATACTTCTGGGAAGATCACCTTTTATTTTCTTTTTTCATTTTTTTCACTAATTTATTTTTATTTTGAAGAAATATAATTATCACATAACTTTTCCTTTTCTTTTCTCTTTCTATCCAAACAAGATAATTGATATTACTCTTCCTTTCCCTTTCATCCTTTCCAAACAAAAAAGAGCAACAATTCTTTCATTCCTTTCCTTCTTTTTACTTTCTCCTTCCTTCCCCTCCAAAGATCCAACAAACCTAAAAAGCCCCTCATCGGCTGAAGTACTTTATATATATATATATTTTTTAATTGATTTAGCTCGAATTGATCAAGTGAATCTAGTTCGGATTAGAGTCCCATAATTATATTTTAAAATTTAAATTAAATTTGAACTAAGCATATTATAATTAATGTTTTGAATCTTTTCATGCTTGAGCTTCGAATCAATCTTAATCAAATCAAAATAATAATTTAAGCTTTATTTAAATTCTTTTTAAGTTTTATTAAATCTAAACCTAATCCGAATTAGTTTAGGTTTGACTTATGATCTAACGACAAGTTGTCTGATTCAATAAGCCTTTGGGAGCCCTTTTTTTAAGGATTTTTTTTTAATTTTTTACTCTATTTTGTTTGTGAGTGTTAAGCTCAGTTTGCTTTGGAGAGACGGAGTAAAGGCATCGGATAGAGTGCAGAGTTAAAAACGCTCACCATTCACGTGATAAAAAATATTCAACATGGACGTGACATGGTTATGAGTCAAAAGATGTATTAATATTAATCTTATTATTACATTCTCTTTCTTTCTAATTTCCTCTCTCTCTCTCATCCACTTCTCTCTTCTATTGATTAATGAGCCAAAAGGTCCTGAATACCCTAATGAACTTTGAAAGCTCATTACTTTCTCCTTGTGTGTGAATAAGAAATTATGTGAGGATATTTAGTCCCATATCAAAAAAATCAAGAAAGAAATGTTCACTTATATAGAAACATCTTTCTTGAAGCTTAAGTTTTTTAGGCTTACCATAAGTGGAGAGCTTGAGGATGATGCTACCCCCGCAAAGGGCACTTTGTAGGTGCATGTGCGCATCATCTTAAGGGGCTTTAAATTTTTCCTTGATCATGAAGATCCGATGGTAGAGACTGATCGGATTAAGATAAGGTGCTGAGATCAATTGACAGATTGATCATCGGATCAGGATCAGACTGATCATTGGATCGATTGATGATGGACCGTTGGATAAGAGGCGGTTGACCAGTCGATCGTTGGTGATAAGATACACGTTAAAATCATAGATCGATGCATCAAGATACGCGTCGATTGCATGATAGCCTATCAAGGCTTTCGAGAAGCGTGTCGATCGTGTGATCTTCAGATCACGGTTACAGATCGGCGTATCAAGGCTTCGGAGAGGCGGCGTGATCTTCAGATAACGGTGATAGATTGGCGTATCAGGGCTTCAGAGAGGCAGATCAATCGCGTAATCTTCAGATCACGACTTTGAATCAACTTATCCCATCACAAAAAGGATTATTGATTAGACTGTTGATCGCATTCGATCAGATCTAATGGTGCAGATCAATTCCGTAGGGATGTATCCAAGGGGCACCTAAAATCTATAAATAGGACCATAGGCATTCATTCAATCCAATCCAATTTGTTTCCTTTCCTCTCTTAGGCATTTGCATACTCTCCTTAGGAAAGTATAGCAATAGTACATATAAAAAGAGAGAGAGCCATTCTTAGTTCGATATTTTTGGTGAATTATAGTGCTTGCTTTCATCAAAAGAATATGTTATATCCTGGAAGACAATCGTCATATAGACCGTAAGCACCGTTGCGGACGAAATTGTCTTAAGGACATAGAGTGTAACTCTAGACTCAGTCTTATCAATTAGGTAGCCACAATCTGCCCCAACAATCTTAAGACAATTTTCTTGCAATCATGGAAGTGCTGCTGCAGATGGCTACAATGACTGCACCTGTTCAAGCCGAGAAACCGGAGTTCTTCAGCACTAACTTCAAGAGGTGGAAACAGAAGATGCTGTTCTACCTCACAACTCTGAATCTGGTTAGAGTCATGAAGGAAGGAGAGACCGACAAGCAAGTAATTGCTGACTTCAAGAGGTGGCAATAGAAGATGCTGTTCTACCTCACAACTCTGAATCTGATCAGAGTACTGAATGAAAATCCACCAATCCTGAAGGAAGGAGAGACCGACAAGCAAGTAATTGTTGTGGTAGAGGCATGGAAGCACTCAGACTTCCTTTGCAAGAACTACATCCTAAATGATCTGGATAATACCCTGTACAATGTGTACAGCAGTATTGCTACTGCCAAGGAGTTATGGGCATCCCTAGATAAAAAGTATAAGATAGAAGAACATAAGAAGTTTATGGTTGGAAGGTTCTTAGACTACAAAATGGTCGACCATAAAACTGTTATGGAGCAAGTCCAAGAGCTCCAGATCATCCTGTAAAAGATACATATAAAGAGAATGTCTCTCAGTGAGTCATTCCAGGTAGCTGCCATCATAAAGAAGCTATCACCATTATGGAAAGACTTCAACCTGAAGCATAAGCGGAAGGAGATAGGACTTGAAGATCTAATTGTTCGCCTAAGGATCAAGGAAGACAATAAGAGCCAAGAAAGAAGACAGGAGGACAAGCTGCTGAGCCTAAGGCCAACCTCATAGAAGGAAAGAAGAAACACAAGTTTCCAAGCGAAGGCTTTAAACAAAAGAAGGGCAATCCAAAGAAATATAAGTTCAAGGGAAAAATACTTTGTCTGTGAAAAGCAAGAACATAAATCCAAGGACCATCGTTTCAAGGAAAAAGAAAAGAAAGAGGTCAACATTACTGAAACCTTATCCCAAGAAGCATTGAGATGATGCTGTCAGCTGTTGTATTTGAAGCAAACATGGTTGACAAAGCTAATGAGTGGTACATCGACACTAAAGCTATCAGACATATTGCTCTGATAAGAGATGTTCTCATCATATACTCCTATCAATGGTAGAAATCTGGTCATGGGTAACTCTGCTACATCCAAGATAGAAGGACTTGGCCACATTGTTTTGAAGATGACATCTAGCAAAGAGCTTCTACTAAACGATGAGCTACATGTCTCTAACATCCGAAAGAATCTTATATCAGGCTCCTCCTAAGCAAACATAGATTTAGGATGGTCTTTGAGTCTGACAAATTTGTACTCACTAAGAGGGGATATTTATTGGAAGGGGTTATGTCACGCTCCAGTCCCAAAATTTGAGCTAGGATGACAACCCGCCGCATGCCAGGCATGCAAGGCGTCTCGAACTTCATCACATAAATCAATATAAAGCAAAATTCAAACCCATGATTTATTACAAACCATAATTATCAGTCTTGGGCTACCTGCCCTACACACAAGCAAATCTGAACTAAATCAATATAATGGAACTAAGTCTATTTAATAGAAGCTCCGTCTATCCCAATTATCCTTCTTCATACCTGAGGCTCTAAAAACATTGTGAGAATTCTATGAGCTCACACTCAATAAGTAAGCCTAATACAATTTCAAAATTTTGTTTATCATGCTATCAGCATATTCATGTCATCATATCAAAATAATTTGAAACTTAATTAAATAAACAATACTCGAATATGCGATGTAAACCAAACATTGTTTATACTGTCATTATTTTTCTTTATGTGTCCCACGGCCCTACAACACACATCTTGTATATCACTCTTAAATATCCCCTAAGAGGAAGGGTCCTGGTACCAGTATTCTGTCATCTGTCATATAATATGTCATATATAATCTGTCATGTGATAATCTATCATGTGAGAATCTATCATATGAGAACGCGGCGACACATAAAGTTTTACTGTCATTATCATAATTACATATTATCATAGTAACAACATAATTTTGCAAGATTATCATAATTATATTTAACTGTAGGTTCATAATTTACAAATTAAATAATTTATAAAATTATAATACTTGACTTACTTACCTCAGTACGCAAATTCCAATTGATAACCCAGCTAATTGGACACCTGGGAACCTACAGTATCATTTTTCATTATTAAATTTCTAAAATCTGAATTATAAAATAATTCTTAAACTCTACCCAAACCACTTCACGGGCCTAACTTTGGGCTCGAATATCTCTCAATATATACACCCAAATAGGGAAACAAAATTATCCCCAGAAACTAGAATCAATCCTGATTCGGGCCATATATTTACTTTGCCATTCTCGGCCCATACAGGGTCCAAAATGCTGCTCAAACAGGGCTCCTGAACCAGCCCAACAGGGCCCAAATTAAGGCAGCCCAGCCGGCCCAAGCCCTTTTTATTACTGTTCTGTTTCGAAACAGGGAGCATACCGTGCCGGCGGCCAGGGCCGCCGCCGGCCAAATTGGGGGCCCGGCCGGCCGGACCGAGCCGGCCGCCGCCCGGCCCCCCCCTTCTCTCTCTCTCAATTTCTCCATTCTTTTTTCTCTCTCTCTCCCGCGCGGCTTGGATTGCCGGCGCATGGCCGGCCAAATCCGGGGCGGTCCGGCCACCGGTGGCCGGACCAGAGCCGGCCGCTCCCCTCCTTCTCTCTCTCAATTTCCTCTTTTTCCCTCTTTCTTCTCACGGTCTGCCGTGGCCAAGAAGCGTGCCGGCGGCACGGCCGGCCACCATGGCCGGCCGGACCTCCACCAGATGCACGCTCGGCGCCGGTGGAGGTCGCCGACCAAGGCTCAGGCCCGGCGAAGCGGCGAGCACACCGCCGGGCCCAACTGAGGATCGGACCGTCTCCCCGGCTTCTCTCTCCCTCTCTCTCTCTCTCTCTCTCTCTCTCTCACCCTGGACATGCAGGCCGGGAGGCGGCGCAATGATGGGGAAGAAACACGAGAAGATGATGAGAAGAAGGCGTTCACGTATGATGGGAAGGAGGTTTCCACATGATCCTTTAAAGGCAATGCAGAGTCCTCAAATCAAGGGATTTGGGACTCTGTTAGTTAGAGATATTTGAAATTCAAATCTTTAGAGTCTATCTTCCGATCTCGTGATAACTCTCACGAGCAGTTAACGAAATCCAGGGGATTACATTCTCCCATCCTTATAAAAATTTCGGCCTCGAAATTGATAACTTTCATTAGAGAAAATTAAAATTCCAATTTTGTCCCAAGGGCTAACAATCAACTAAAGCTAACAGTTTTCAATCATTAACTATTTTAAGATACAAAGTTGTGGATACTTTTCTTTCATTTCTTCCTCCAGTTCCCAAGTAGCCTCCCTCTCAGAATGATTACTCCATTGCACCTTGACATAGGGAATGGTACGCCGTCTCAGAACCTGATCTTTGCGTCTACGATACGCACAGGATGCTCCTCATATGATAAATCTTTCCTCAACTGTATAGGCTCATACGCTATGACATGGCTGGGGTCAGAGATATACTTCCTCAACATAGAGACATGAAAAACATTGTGTACCCCAGATAGAATCGGAGGCAGTGCCAGGCTGTAAGCAACCTCTCCGACTCTGCTCAAGATCTCAAAAGGTCCAATATAACGTGGACTCAGCTTTCCTTTAATCCCAAATCTCATCACATCTTTGGTTGGTGATACCCTTAAGAAAACATGGTCCCCAACCTGGAATTCCAATTCCCTTCTTCTGACATCAGCATAGCTCTTTTGCCTGCTCTGAGCTGTACGAAGACGCTCCCTGATCAAATGCACCTTATCTACTGTTTGCTGAATCAGCTCAGGGCCTAGCAATTTCCTTTCCCCCACGTCATCCCAACATATAGGAGATCTGCACCTCCTACCATACAGAGCTTCAAATGGAGCCATTGATGCTGGCTTGGTAACTATTATTATATGCAAACTCCACCAAAGGTAAGTGGTTATCCCAAGCTCCACCCAAGTCCATCACACAGGCTCGCAACATGTCCTCCAGAATCTGTATGGTCCTCTCTGATTGTCCATCTGACTGGGGATGATAGGCAGTACTGAAGTTTAGTTTGGTTCCCATGGCCTTATGAAGACTCTTCCAAAACTGGGACACAAACCTGGTATCTCTATCTGATACAATAGATACCGGACACCATGGAGTCTCACGATCTGCTCAATATACAAATTAGCCAATCTTTCACTAGAGACCCCAACTCTGAAAGGTAGGAAATGAGCTGATTTTGTTAGTCTGTCCACAATGACCCAAACTGCATCGTTACTCTTAGGAGTTTTGGGCAGACCAGTCACAAAGTCCATTGTAATCTTTTCCCATTTCCACTGTGGAATCATCAGAGACTGAAGAGGTCCCGCAGGCCTTTGATGCTCGGCTTTCACTCGCTGACACACCAAGCACTTGGCCACATACTGAGCAATCTCCCTCTTCATGCCTTTCCACCAAAAATTTTCTTTAAGTCTCTGTACATCTTAGTGCCACCTGGATGCACAGTATAAGGAGAGTAGTGAGCCTCCTTCAAAATTTCAGCCTTTAGCTCCTCACTGTTTGGCACACAAAGTCTCCCTTCAAATTTCAGGGATCCATCCTCCATTACATAAAATTCATTCTGAACTCCTGACTGCACAACTTCTTTAATCCTTTGTAGATCTGGATCTTCCATCTGGGAGGACTTGATTCTGTCAACTAAGGTCGGCTGGAGTACAAGTGCTGCAACAAGCCCATCAGACTGCTGTACTCTCAGACCAACCTCCCACTTCTCCAGATCTCTCAATACGTGAGGCTGGGAAGTAATCATAGCAGCTAACTCAGAAGAGGATTTTCTGCTCAAAGCATCAGCTACTACATTGGCCTTCCCAGGATGATACTGTAGATTCAGGTCATAATCCTTCAATAGTTCCAACCACCTCCTCTGCCTTAAATTCAGCTCCTTCTGTGTGAAGATGTATTTTAGACTCTTATGATCTGTATACACATCACACGACACTCCATATAGATAATGCCGCCAAATCTTCAGAGCAAAAACCACAGCAGCCAATTCCAGATCATGAGTAGGATAATTCTGCTCATAAGGTTTCAGTTGTCTGGAGGCATAAGCTATCACTCTTTCATTCTGCATCAAAACACATCCCAATCCTTTCCGAGAGGCATCAGTATATATAGTAAAACCTTCAGATCCTGTGGAAGAACAAGAATGGGAGCTGACACCAGGCGCTGCTTTAACTCCTGGAAACTTTTCTCACACTCCACTGTCCAGTCAAACTTCACTCGCTTTTGGGTTAAGCGAGTTAGGGGTAGAGCAATGCGAGAGAAATTCTCCACAAATTTGGTAATACCCGGCTAACCCCAAGAAGCTTCTGACTTCCGCCACATTGGAAGGTCGGCTCCAGCTAATGATAGCTTCAATCTTTTTTGGGTCCACAGATACACCATCTTTAGAGATTATATGACCCAAGAAAGATACTTGATCCAACCAAAATTCACACTTCTGCAGCTTGGCATAAAGCTTCTTCTCTCGAAGAATCTGCAACACGATCCTCAGGTGGTCCTCATGCTCCTTATGGCTCTTGGAATATATCAGAATATCATCAATGAAAACCACCACAAACTGATCCAGATATGGCTTAAAAATTCTGTTCATCAAGTCCATGAATGCTGCTGGGGCATTAGTTAACCCAAACGGCATTACCAAGAACTCATAGTGGCCATATCTGGTTCTGAATGCTGTTTTAGGCACATCTCCCTCCTTGACTTTGAGTTGATGGTACCCTGACCTGAGATCAATCTTTGAGAATATCCGGCTCCTTGGAGTTGATCAAACAAGTCATCAATCCTCGGCAGAGGGTACTTATTCGCACTGTTACCTTATTGATTTCCCGGTAATCAATGCAGAGTCGAAGACTGCCATCCTTCTTCTTAACAAATAGAACTGGAGCACCCCAAGGAGAAGCACTGGGTCTAATAAATCCCCGATCTAGGAGCTCTTGCAGTTGATCCTTCAGTTCTTTTAGCTCAGCCGGGGCCATACGGTAAGGGGCCTTTGATATAGGTCCAGTTCCAGGAACTAGATCAATAGAGAACTCGACTTCCCGATCAGGAGGTAAATTAGTCAAATCCTCAGGAAGACATCAGGGAATTCTCGAGCTATGGGAATATCCTCCAACTTGGTCTCTTCCTGCTGAAGGTCCTTGACTACAGCAAGAAATCCTTGACCACCACTCATCAGATACTTTCCAGCCTGCATTGCTGATATGAACATGAGGCTAGGTGTTTCTGACCACCAATAAAACTGAATTCAGGCTGACTTGGAGTTTTGAAGTTGACAATCTTCCTGAAGCAGTCTACTGAAGCATGATAGGAGGCCAACCAATCCATTCCAAGGATAACATCGAAAAACTTCAGTGGGAGGACAATGAGATCAGCATTCAACCTCCTATTCTCCAAGATAATTGGGCAAGATTTGCATACTGTGTCAACTTTCATAACATCTCCATTTGGAAGCGCAATATGCAACTCTTGCTCCAGAGGAATAGGTGTCAATGATGCATTCTTGTCAAGATAGATGTCAGATATGAAAGAATGCGTGGCACCCGGGTCAATTAAAGTTTGAGCATAAGCAGTACCTACTTTAATCATTCCTGGACATAAGTGTAATTTGTTTTAACATTAAGGATTGAACCTAACTTTTAATTAACTGTCAATGCATTGCACTAGATAAGAATGTAATACTAGATATAACATTAAAGGGTATACCTGTCACCACAGAATTAGAGGCTTCAGCGTCCTGCTGAGTGAGGTTGAAGACCCTTCCCTGGGTCCTCGGTGGCTGCTGTTGATACTGCTGGCTCATTCCTTGACTTGAAGAAGGCTGTTGATCCTTCCGAAAGGGACAGGTAGCAATCTTGTGATCAGTTTTCCCACAGACAAAGCAGGCACCAGTCACTCTGCGGCAAGGCTTTCCAGGGTGGGAGTTACCACAATGAATGCAACGAGTCTCCTTATTCTGTGGTTCAGTTGGGGCCTGATGTGCACCCTTCTTCTTGGCCTGAGCAGAGGATTGGCCAGAAGTAGGCCCTTTTCTCTTCTTCCGCAGCTCCCAATCCTTTTGAACAGCATTCATATCCCTCTCAATCACCAAGGCCTTATTCACTACAGCACTGTAAGTGAGGAGCTCAAATGCATTGACCGCTTGCCTCAGTCTGGGTCGCAGTCCCTCAGTGAATCTGGTGACCTTGGCCATTTCATTGGTCATAATATTTGGAGCAAAACGGGCCAACCTGGTGAATTCAGCTTCATACTGGGCCACAGAAAGATCCTTTTGCTCCAATTTGATAAACTCTGATTCCATCTGTCTCTGTACACTCCTAGGAAGTATTTGTCGAAGAATATCTCTCTAAACTCTCCCCAAGAAATAATCTGTCCATTCCGACGCTGCTCCTCAACTAACCACCAATCATAGGCTTCTCCCTGGAGAAGGTAGGTGGCAAATCTGATCCGCTCCATATCCTGACTACCATGGGCCATAAAAGCCTTCTCCATGTCTCGCACCCACCGCTCAGCATCAACAGGATTGGTGGATCCAGAGAAAGGGGCAGGGGCAAACTTCTTGAAGTCTGCAAAGCTGGGCCAACCCCTATCCAGGATTGAGATGGAGTAGGCTGGGTCTGTGGAGCAGTAGAGTCAGGCTGAGTCTGTGGAACAGGAGGGGCAGGCTGTGTCTGCGGAGCAATGTGAGTAGGCTGAGTGGACAAGGCCTGCAGAATCTGATGCTGCAAGTCCCGCATCGACTGCGCCATACCCGAGAGAACCTGAAGCATCTCGGTCTGGAGTTGCTGCTGATCAGTCCCGACTGAATTGGCAGGGGCAGCAGCTCCGGTGGCTTCCAGACCTCCCGGTTGGCCAGCATTACCAACCTGGGAACCTCATCATTTTGTCGACTTCTAGTGCGACGTGCCATTCTTATCTCCTGATAAATTAGTTGTAATTAATATCATTGTAAACATTAATTGTTAGGCTTTCAAAGCATAATATCTGAATTCCTTTAAATTTATAATTGTCTCAATGTCATCTAGTGTTTTGCCTAAAGTGTCATCATGTATATGTCCCTAATGTCATAACCTGGCTCTGATACCACTAAAGCTGTCATGCCCCAGTTCCAAAATTTGAGCTAGGGTGACAACCCGCCGCATGCCAGGCATGCAAGGCGTCTCGAACTTCATCACATAAATCAATATAAAGCAAAATTCAATCCATGATTTATTACAAACCATAATTATCAGTCTTGGGCTACCTGCCCTACACACAAGCAAATCTGAACTAAATCAATATAATGGAACTAAGTCTATTTAATAGAAGCTCCGTCTATCCCAATTATCCTTCTTCATTCCTGAGGCTCTGAAAAACATTGTGAGAATTCTATGAGCTCACACTCAATAAGTAAGCCTAATATAATTTCAAAATTTCATTTATCATGCTATCAGTATTCATGTCATCAGATCAATTAATTTGAAACTTAATTCAATAATAATTACTAGAATATGCGATGTAAACCAAACATTGTTTATACTGTCATTATTTTTCTTTATGTGTCCCACGGCCCTACAACACACATCTTGTATATCACTCTTAAATATCCCCTAAGAGGAAGGGTCCTGGTACCAGTATTCTGTCATCTGTCATGTGATAATCTGTCATGATAATCTGTCATATGTGAGAACCGCGGCGACACATAAAGTTTTACTGTCATTATCATAATTACATATTATCATAGTAACAACATGATTTTGCAAAATTAACATAATTATATTTAACTGTAAGTTCATAGTTTACAAATTAAATAATTTATAAAATTATAATACTTGACTTACTTACCTCAGTATGCAAATTCCAATTGATAACCCAGCTAATTGGACACCTGGGAACCTACAGTATCATTTTTCATTATTAAATTTCTAAAATCTGAATTATAAAATAATTCTTAAACTCTACCCAAACCACTTCACGGGCCCAACTTTGGGCTCGAATATCTCTCAATGTATACACCCAAATAGGGAAACAAAATTATCCCCAGAAACTAGAATCAATCCTGATTCGGGCCATATATTTACTTTGCCATTCTCGGCCCGATACAGGGCCCAAAATGCTGCTCAAACAGGGCTCCAGAATGGCCCAACAGGCCCAAATTAAGGCGGCCCAGCCGGCCCAAATTTTTATTACTGTCCCTGTTTCGAAACAGAGGAGCAGCCGTGCCGGCGGCCAGGGCCGCCACCAGCCAAATTGAAGGCGGCCCGGCCGCCATTGGCCGGACCGGGGCCGGCCACCGGTCGGTGGTGGCTGGCCTCTCCCCCTCTCTCTCATCAATTTCTCTCTCTTTCTTTCTCTCTTTCGTCTCCCGTGCGTCTTCCATGGTGCCGGCATTAATTCTGGCTAAATTGGCGTCGGTCCGGCCACCATTGGCCAGACTAGAGCCGGCCGCACTCCACCGGACGCACGCCCTGTGCCGGTGGAGGTCGCCGACCAAGGCTCAGGCCGGCGAAGCGGCAAGCACGCCGCCGAGCCCGAACCAAGGATCAGACCGCCAGCAAATCTTCCCAGGCAGCTTCTCTCTCCCTCTCAGCTCTCTTCTCTCTCTCGATCTCCTCCGGCACCCCACCGGACGCCACCTCCGGTGCCGATGGGGTTGTCGGCCGGGGCTCAGGCCCGGCGAGGCGGCGGGCATGCCGCCGGGCCTGAACCTGCATTGACACAGGGAAGGGACTGGGTTTCCTCAACTCGGTTCCTCCTGTCTCTCTTTTTCTTTCTCTCTCTAACTTTCTCTCCCTCCCAGGCATGGACAGGGGACTTACTAGGAGCAGATGCGTGCACAATGAAGATGGGAAAGTGGTATTCGCGGATGATGGGAAGGAGGTTTCGGTGATCTTTTAAAGGTGATGCAGAGTCCTCAAATCAAGGAACTCTGTTAGTTAGATATATTTGGAATTCAAATATCTAGAGTCTATCTTCCTGATCTCGTGATAACTCTCACGAGTAGTTGAGAAATCCAGGGGATTACAGGTTATTTGAATAATGGACTATTCAAGGTAAATGTAATGACTGTACACAGAAACCTTGAAATGAATAAAGCTTCTTCTGCTTGTATGATTGACTCTTCTTGTTTATGGCATGATAGATTAGGGCATATGAATTTTAATTCATTACAAAAATTAATAAAATTAGAATTATTACCTAATCATGAAATCGATCCACATTACAAGTGTGAAGTATATGTTGAAGCTAAGTTAGCAAAAACACCATTTCCTTCAGTAGAAAGAAATAATGAACCTCTTGACTTAATTCACAATGATCTATATAATTTAAAGTCAGTTCAAACTCGAGGAGGTAAAAAATATTTTATAATATTTATTGATGATTCAACAAGATATTGCTATGTGTATCTACTAAAGTCTAAAAATGAGGCTTTAGAAATGTTTAATTGTTATAAGAATGAAGTTAAAAATCAACTTGGTAAAAAGATTAAGGCCATAAGGAGTGATAGAGGTGGAGAATACGATGCACTTTTTGACGAATTCTGTCAAGAGCATGGCATTGTTCATCAAACAATGACTCCTTATTCGCCTCAATCTAATGGAATTGCAGAACACAAAATCGCACATTAAAAGAAATGATGAATGCTATGTTGATAAATTATGGCACACCACAGAATTTATGGGGAGAAGCAATTCTCTTAGCAAATCATATTCTTAAAAAGATACCTCTTAAGAAGAAAGATGTTACTCCATATGAGTTATGGAAAGAAAAGAAGCCTTCTTACAGTTATTTAAGAGTGTGGGGGTGTCTAGCTAAAGTAGCTATTCTGAACCCCAAAAAGGTCAAAATAGGATCTAAAACTGTTGATTATATTTTTATTGATTATGCACATAATAGTAGTGTATATCGCTTTCTTATGTATAAATCAGATATATCTGATATACAGAAAAATACATTCATGGAATCAGAAATGCATCATTCTTTGAAAATATATTTTCAAGCAAAGAAAAATTGGAAATAAGTTTAAATAAAAGAACCTATGATAATACTACTAATAGTAGTCATCAAGAAAAATATTCTGAAGATGAACCCAGACATAGTAAGAAACCAAAAGTTACAAAGTCATTTGGTCTTGATTATGTAACTTATATGTTACAAGATGAACCTCAAACATTCAAAGAGGCAATGTCTAATCCAGAAGCACACTTTTGGAAAGAAGCGGTTAAAAGTGAAATTGAGTCCATCATGCACAATCATACTTGGGAGTTGGTAGACTTACCATTTGGTATGAAACCTCTAGGGTGCAAGTAAATTTTTAAGAAAAAGCTAAAGGCTGATGGATCAATTGACAAGTATAAAGCCAGATTAGTGGCTAAGGGCTTCAAACAAAAAGAAGGAATAGACTTCTTTGATACTTATTCACTAGTAAATAGAATAACATCTACAAAAATGTTAATTACTTTTGCAGCCATTAACAATCTTGAAATTCATCAAATGGATGTTAAAACTGCTTTTCTAAAGGATGAATTGGAAGAAGAAATATACATTGAACATCCTGAGGGATTTATTGTTCCTGGATAAGAAAAGAAAGTGTTCAGACTTGTTAAATCCTTATATGGATTAAAACAAGTACCTAAACAATGGCATATAAAATTTGATAATGTCATGTTATCAAATAGATTCAAAATAAATGAATGTGACAAATGTATATATGCCAAAACCCTGTCTGAAGGGTATGTGATAATCTACTTATATGTAGATGACCTGTTAATCATTGGTAGTAATACTGAAATGATTAAACAGACAAAGAAAATATTGATCAAACATTTCGACATAAAAAATATGGGTGTTGTAGATGTTATACTAGGGATTTGAATTACTAGAACATCTGAAGAAATAATATTATCTCAATCTCATTATATTGAGAAAATATTAAATAAGTTTAAAAAGTATGATACTAGCCCGATGAAAACACCTGTAGATTTAATCTACATTTGGCTAAGTATACTGGAGAACCCATATCTCAGTTGGAATATTCACGTATAATTGGCAGTTTAATGTATGTCATAAATTGCACTCATACTGACATAGCATATGCTGTCAATAAGTTGAGTAGATTTACAAGTAATCCAGGTCTAAATCATTGGATAGCTCTAATAAGGGTATTAAGATATCTGTGACATACCCTAAGTTATGGATTACATTATTCAAGATATTCAGCTGTACTAGATAGATACAGTGATGCAAATTGGATATCTAACATAGAAGATACAAAATCCACAAGTGGATATGTATTCACCTTAGGAGGAGGTGTTGTGTCATGGAAATCTTCTAAGCAAATATGTATAACTCGATCCACTATGGAATCTGAGTTTATTGCTTTAGAAAAGGCTGCTGAAGAAGCAGAATGGCTTCGAAACCTTTTAGAAGATATTCCATGTTGGCCAAAGCCTGTGTCTGCAATATGCATACATTATAATGGTCAATCGGCAATTTGCAGAGCATAGAATAAGATATATAATGGTAAGTCTAGACATATACGTCGTAGACATAATACCATTAAGCAGTTACTTGAAATTGGTGTAATTTCTATTAACTATATTTAGTCAAGGAACTAGCGGATCCATTGACAAAGGGGTTACCAAGAGATCAAGTAAACTGTTTATCGAGGGAATGGGTTTAAAACCTATAACTAAAAAATCTTCATAGTGGATACCCAACCTAGCTGACTGGAGATCCCAAGATCTAGGTTCAAAAGGGACAACTAAATTATGAAGAGTCTTGCATAGCACTAAGGATGTCAATCCTACTCATTCCTATGATAATTGGTGCTACTTGCTAAAGGTACTAGGTTAAGCATTGCTTTTAATGATTCTTATGATATGAAAACTATGTGAGATATAGCATGATACTCTTAATAAGAATCACCTATATGAGTGTGAACTAGTCCAATTCTATGAGAATTTTAAGGTTTAATTCTCTGAAGCACTCATGAAACCAGAAGATGTTCGAGGCCAAAATGAACACAACCATGAGAACCAAAAGAATGCTCGGGAAG
Organism: Calamus simplicifolius; assembly: GCA_900491605.1. NCBI lineage: Eukaryota > Viridiplantae > Streptophyta > Magnoliopsida > Arecales > Arecaceae > Calamus > Calamus simplicifolius. The sequence goes on along the minus strand of UESW01003864.1, from coordinate 1,729,046 downwards.
AAGTTGTGTGATTGTTATTGTTTTGGTTTACACAAAACACTAAAAATTTCAAGACATCATGTTTACTTTTTAACAAGTAAACTCGATAACAACTCACTAAGGAAGATTCAAAGCGACAAGCTACCTATCCTGATACAACTTCATCCCACTATACTCTTTTTAGTGTCTGCATATTCATTTGCATTAAAATCTTTTTATGTCAGGGATCGCCTTTGCTGACCTTTGATCTTTGATCTAAGACCAATTTTTATTCATGTGGAGGATTATTGGGTAATGGGCCAAAAGGCCTTGAATACCCTAATGGGCCTTGAAAGCCCATTACCTCCTTGTGTGTGAATGAGAAATTATGAGGACATTTAGTCCCACATCAAAAAAATCAAGAAAGAAAGGTTCACTTATATGGAAACCTCTTCCTTGAAGCTTAAGTTCCTTAAGCTCATCATAAGTGGAGAGCTTGAGGGCCGCGCACGCGCGTGTACGAAGGACGCAATGGGCGCTTTATAGGTGCACTTTGCACTTGAGACTGATCAGATTAAGATAAGGGGCTGAGATCAATTGATAGATTGATCATCGAATCAGGATCAGACTAATCATTGGATCGATTGATAATGGACCGTTGGATAAGAGATGGTTGACCAGTCAATCGTTGGTGATAAGATACGCGTCAAGATTACAGATTGACGCATCAAGATACGCATCGATCGCATGATAGCCTATCAAGGCTTCCGAGAAGCGCATCGATCGTGTGATCTTCATATCACGGTTATAGATTGGTGTATCAAGGCTTCGGAGAGGCGGGCCGATCGCGTGATCTTCAGATCACGATGGTAGATTGGCGTATTAGGGCTTCGGAGAGGCAGATCGATGATCTTTAGATCACGACTGCGAATCAACTTATCCCATCACAAAAAGGCTTATTGATCAAACCGTTGATTGCATTCGATCAAATCTAACGGTATAGATCAATTCCGTAGGGATGTATCCAAGTGGCACCTAAAATCTATAAATAGGACTGTAGGCATTCATTCAATCCAATTTAATTAGTTTTCTTTCCTTTCTTAGGCATTTGCATACTCTCCTTAGGAAAGTATAGCAATAGTGCATATAAAAAGAGAGAAGCATTCTTGGTTCGATATTTTTGATGAATTGTAGTGCTACTTTCATCAAAAGAAGATTGTTGTATCCTGAAAGACATCGTCATACAGACCGTAAGCACCGTTATGGGACGAAATTATTTTAAAGACATAGAGTATAACTCTAGACTCGATCTTATTAATTAGATAGCCATAATCTACTCCAACACTTTCATCATTCGTCTCTCCCGCTTTCCACATCCCTCTCCTTTCCCTTTTCTCCCTTATGCTATCCTTCTTTATGCTGCATTGCTTGGTAGAATGAACTAATCTCATATTTTTGTCATGCTGGTGACCAGTGAGGAATAGTGTTAGAGGTCATAATAGTCTTAAGTTAAAAAGAACCGTGGAAGGAGAACCGAAATCAAGCAATATTGAAAGTGATTTGGTGATGATGATGAAGGATAAGAGCTATCAACAGAGTGATGGCAAGTAAGGGTGAGGGGATCAGTTGCACTGAAAGGAGATATTTCAAGCTCAATAGCATTAGATTCAGGGAAGAAGCAGGGAAAGGAGTGGACTAACCAGATGACTGTGCCAGGGGATAAGATGATGACTAAATTGAAAAGAAGGTTAAAATTGAGATTTTAAGTACAGAGGTGGTAGCAGATGGCGAGGGGAGATGAAATACATGGAGATGAAATTATTCTTTTAGGCTGCGTTTGGATGCTGGAATAAGGCCTGGAATAGGGCCTTATTCCAGCTTATTCCCCCAAACAGCCCTTTAAACGATCGGTAGGGCCCACACTATGGCTTATTCCGATCAGCGCCTCGGATTTCCCTTTTCTATTCCGTCCGGACCCCTGGAATACGGTATTCCGGCACTGTAGCTATTCCAGGGGCAAAAAATGTGACAAAAATCGGGATTTGGGGCCGGCCTTCCTCCTTCGCTTTCGCGACTAGGGTTTCCCTTCTTCTTCTTCGCCTGCCGACGTCCGATCCTTGCTCCTCCCCTCTGGTGATCGCTCTGCGGATGCCCCGAAATAGGTCTCCCAAGCCTATTTCTTGGTGGACGAAGAGGATCAACCGGATCTAACGAGGTTCTAGGTTCGCTCTTCATCCTCTTGTCTGAAACAAATTTTCTCGGTCGTCTTCATCGTCCGATAATCTTCTACTTTAGTTGAGAAGGTCGTCGAGGAGGCGACGGATCAGGTACGCTCTCCCTTCTTTGATGTCATGGCTTTTTTTTCATCTAGGGTTTGAACGCTGCGATGGATCCAATGAGAACCCTTCCATCAGCCGACCCGCCAATTAATCACCACTAGATCCTTGAGAAAGAAGAGTTCATTAAGAACTCAACCTTCGACGGCTAGAGGATCAATGATTTTAGGGTGGCCAAGGCAAACCTCCTTCACCTATAACCTCCGATCCCCGCCATGGCCGGGTCTTCCTTCGGTGAAATGCTGGCCCTTGGCCAACGACTCAAAATGGAAGTGGTGTCGGGAAACTTCCAGGAAACAGGGCAGAGCCCTTAGACGGTGAAATCCGTGCGACTAAGGGACGGACAACCAGCAAGAATCCCAGTTGACCCAAGCGATCCTAACACCGATTTTTGCCGGAGTTCTTCTCCGATGGAGGTTCGACCCTTGCAGGCCACTGAACATGGCCGTGTTACCTGTGAATAGACTCAGGAAATCAAGCTTAGGGACCATGCTTCTTCCCTGTTTCCGACAATTATCGGTCACCATCTCGGGACCATGGCTCCTAGATAAAGAGTAGAATGAAGGAAATCCATTAAAAGAGGTTTCTCCCTGCAAATCGTCTAGGCACTGGTTGAGTCTGCAGCGTCTAATTTCTATTATTGATGGCATTCAATAAGGCTTTACTGTTTGATTGATTCTTCAAGCTGCATGCCATTTCAATTTGAGTACAAACCTGCCTGTGATACATCTGTCTTATCTCTATACATGAGGGCTTGGACTTTATCTTCTCATCGTACCGATGAATGTTGCTCTTTTAAATGACGAATAATTAGGTTATGTGCTCTGCTGTCAATCTCCTATTTGTATGGAGGTACGACACCCTATTTCAATGATAACTACATAGTCGATTACGTAGCTGTAAATTTAGTTTATAAAAAGCTCAGACTATGCTATGTACATAACCTACCTACCCTTTCCGAATATACGATTTTGACATCCATGAGGGCACAGACATTCATATTCCTTTTCATGTTGTAGCCCTATACATGCTTAACAGTCTATAACATGATTTCATACTATGTTATGTTCGTGCCAAAATCCATAACTGCAGTTACATAAATCAATGATTTCATGCTATGTTATGTCACGCCTTATCCCAATGTTGTCTTTCTCTAACGATTACTTATTGTGAGATGGCTGATATTCATTTGAACCTGTTATTTCTAGTATCTATTTTTTTCCTATTTTGTTAGAATTCTTTAGCTTATACGTCTTACATTGTTCTCCATCTGCCGTATTGTCGACATTACTCATGTACTAAACTTCTTCATTTGCATATAGTTCCGTTCTATAGCACTGTGCCGCATGACAAAGTTTAACCAATATGGAGTAGTATGTAACAAAATATCAACGGTTTTCTACCTGTAGATAAAATGGCGCAATCGAACAAAAACGGTGAGCCGTCACAGTCCCGAGAACGATCGGTCCGAACTAGGGCACCTAACTGGACCGATTCTCTTGACTCAACTTTCGTGACCCTCATGAGGCAAGAGAATGATGACGAAAACTGTCAGAACGGTACTTTCTCAAAAGAGACCTGGAAGAGAATTACCAAATTGTTCAATGAAAGGACCAATATGTCTTTCACATTTACAAACTTGAAGAATCGTTTGAAGGTCCTGAAGAAGACCTTCAATTTGTATTACAACCTAGCTAACCGTTCAGGCTGGGGATGGGATCCTGTACTTAAACTACCCACATGCGGTGACGAGCATATGTGGGAGGAGATCATCTCGGTAAGTGGTAGCCTCCGATGTTCTCAATTGTTAATTCGGCTGATATTTCGGTATACTTCAATAATTACCTCATCAACATTGCTAACAGGTTAACAAGGACTACGCTCGAATTAAGGGTAAGTCCTTCCCTGTATACAACGACATTGACATTATATTTTCAAAGAATACTGCCACTGGGAGACGGGGGATACATCTGCTATGCCAGAGGGAGTATCCGATAATGATACCTCGGACGACGAGGTCGAACGGCTGAACCTTGAGGACATAGACTTCTGGCCCACATCACGTAAAGCTTCACGACTCTCTTTCTCATCATCCAGTCATTTCGATCACTTATTTGATGATGTCTCCCCAAGCAGCCCGAACACATGTGCCTCGACCCCACCCACGGACTGTTCCTTAGATCCAGGATTGTCATCTAGTAGTGGAAAGAGGAAAAGGTCATCAACCGTTACTCCTACAGCACGTACATTTAAGTGCACATCTGAAGCTGGTGATGCCATCCTCGAATTGGTGGAACAAGGTAAGAAGAGGTTGGAAATTGCCAACGAGATCCTTAGGAGAGAGCAGCTTGCTCGTCCTACTGTCTACTCAATTGATGAATGCATGCGGAAGCTAGAGAGTATCCCAGGGATTACTCCGGAATGTATTCTTGCTGTGGGGGACAGTTTAAAAATTGAGATTAATAGGTGGTTCCTCATGCATTATGAAGGCTCACTCCTTGAAGCGTGGCTTAAAAGACAAATGACAGAGTTCTACCGTTTACCACCTTCAGCGGGAGGACCTTCCGGTAGTTTTGCAGCTGCGCCTACGTTCTTTATGCCTCAAATGCATGGTGTCCATCATGATGGCCCTTCTGTTTTTGTGCCTCCCGCTACGCATGCTTCCACTCGAGGTGGACAAATTCCATTAATGCAGCCAATATTCAGGCCAATCAGTGATAGCAGCGTTTCCCAGGGTCCGACTTATTCTCCTGCTGTCAGTGCGCAAGAATCCGTTTGTACCACACCTGCATCTACGACGCATGGCATAGACTTTCCCAACATGGATTGGACATGACATGTTTTTGCTTGTATCGTAGTAGTTATAGAATTATATGTTCTGGCTAAGATGCTTATATTTATGTCATATTGTTGTTGACGTTTCTGTCTTCTGTTATTAAGTACCATCTTTTTTTGTTGTACTATGCTGTCAACTTTTGCAATAGAGTGCTTACTTATGCACATGGTTGTATCATTAACTACTACAATTTTCGATTAGATGGACCTGTTCCAAGATGTTATGGGGTATTTAATAGATGAGGACAACTACTGGCAAGACGTCTTAACTTTGTTGATAAGTAATGGGTTCCTTTCTATACCCAATGTTAATGTTAATTCAAAGGTCCATGCCGCACTCGTCCATTCTCGGGTCACGAAATCATTGCTGATATTTTGAGTGGACATCCAAACAGAGGTTATGATCACTTTAGGATGACAAATACTATGTTCTTCAAGCTGCAAGACTTGCTTGTCTCGAGAGGGTTGGTGAGTAGCACACGTAACGTATCGATACAGGAGCAACTAGCAATCTTCCTATACGGCATAGGGCATGGTGTTAGTAATAGAGTGTTGGCTGAAATGTTCCAGCACTCAGGGGAGACAATATCCCGACACTTCAACAACATACTGAAAGCAATTTGTTTGCTTAAGCATGAATTTATCGTTCAACCTGAACAGCAGACGGCCGTTCACCCACGGATCCATGGCAACAAACTTTTCCATCCTCACTTCATGGTAGGTTTGGACACTCCCCATACACCGAATTATGTTTCAATCTTGTAATTACCAGGTCCTTGATACATTTGTTTGCATTACAGAATGCTGTTGGAGCAATCGACGGCACACATATACCTGCAACGATCAGGAAAAGCAAACAACCACGATTTCGTAATCGAAAGGGGACCATTTCTCAAAATGTCATGGCTGCAGTCTCCTTCGATCACTCCTTCCTATTCGTATGTACTGGTTGGGAGGGATCTTCGGCTGACATGAGAGTCCTACGCTGGTGTGTCGAGTCTGGAGGACTCGTTGTACCTGAAGGTATATGCATATAACAAACTACTTGAAATACTTAATCGCTAACATTTAATTTAACCTGTGCGAAGACGTTAAGGCAATGTTGTCCTGTATAGGAAAATTCTATCTTGTGGACTCTGGATATGGCAATACAGATAAGTTCCTTGCCCCTTATCGGGGTAATAGGTACCACCTCAGTACCTTCAACAATCCAAGGGCTCGCCGATACAACAATTGTCGAGACTTATACAACCACCGACATGCTCAACTCAGAAATTGCGTTGAGAAGGCCTTTGGAATACTTAAAAAGCGCTTTAAGATTTTGAGAATTGCCATTCCATTTCCCTTCAAGGTTCAGAAACGTATCGTTATGGCTTGCTGCGTAATACACAACTTCATTCAACGCAGCCAAGGCAACGACAAATACTTCAACATGTCTTCTGAACCGTTGCCCCCTGATAATGATGACGATGTCGATCCTTATCTCATTATAGGGGACGATGAATCACGAAGAGGCGATCAACTACGCAGTTCCATTGCTGAGAGGCTTTGGGATGCTCATAACACGCGAAGTAAGTTTACGATGTTTCCTTTGTTTTCGGTCGCTGCATGCTTGTAGATTAAATTATTTGTCTCTATGCCGACCATGATTCATTTTATAAGTAGTGCAATTTATTAATTCATTTGAGTTTCACATTGAATCACCGTAATGCAGGAAATCAGGCTTCTTGCTCCTGAGACTTACTAATGCCTGCCCAAAGTTATTATGTAGTTTTCATGGGCCGTAGACGAGGGGTTTATGATTCATGGGCTGAGTGCCAGCGTGAGGTTAGTGGGTTCAAGCATGCCTTGTACAAGAAGTTTAAATGTAGACATGAGGCAATTGATGCATTCCACAATTACCGTCAACCTTCCGACATTCAATATGTCAAAAAATACATTGAAATGGAAAACAAACAAGGTAGGAGGGATGAACAGATGGCCAGGAATGTGGGTGCACCTGTCAGAACAACTATATTGCTTTTCGTATCCTTCCTTGTAGTCTTCCTCTTGGGTTACTGTTTGGGAAGGCAACGTTGATGCTTATGTAATGTAATATCTAATGGACTGCTGATTTCGCAATGTTTTGTGATGGGCAGCATACTATCTTACAATGACATTTCAATGATAACTACTGCTTTTGTACTTTAATTTGTTATGCTGAGATAATAGTAGGCAGACTTTCACATGTTTAAAGTGACATTCTCTTATATTGAAGTTGTTATTATATTTCGTTGAATTGGGAAACTAACATTGATTTTCTCAAATGAATCCAGTGCCGGAATACCTTCCTACAAATATTTGGTTGACCTAATTGATATCGAAGCGTCGGCTGTGAATTCATGACTTGGACGGCATTTATAAATGTAACCATTGTGAAGCATCACAGTCAGGTGCTCTATCAACGATGACGGCGATGATGATTGGCAGACACATAGCATTTCCTGAATTGGATGCATGCAAAATGTGACCTTCAGGAAATACCTGCTGAAACTGCCATCCTGAGTCAACTCAATATATCATCCATATTTTAAAAATGGGTTACGTCGGTAACTTGCCTGAACAATGATGAAATTGGATTTAGATTACATGAAATGTCTAAAAGTTTTCGTCGCATTTTACAACTAGAATTTTTGACATTTTGTTGGCTTTTTTGGAATTTCTCTATTGCCGTGACATTTAGGTTGTCATGTCATCTTTTGATTCTAGTTTTGAGTTCAGCGAAATTATTTTCATTGCATTTTTCAACTGTGTTTTTGGTTCTTCAGTGGCCAGTACAAGTTGCTTCTTTCATGATGAAACAAAACACCAATGTTCTGAGTTCGGGACTTGATACAGATCAAGTAGTTTAATTTTGAGTAGACTTCATTGCTATATGGTTGCGTATGTTAACTGTCGGCTGTGAGGTGCTCTTGACTAGGAGGGCATTTCAAAAATGCAACCATTGTGAAGCTACACAGTCCGACATGATACACATGCCGAGGGTAATGTCTTGGAGTATGATGCATTGCAAGACAAATTGTAAGCAGAATAAGCCAATTCATCCACAAAACCGATAAATGATGAACTGTATGATTCTAGTATGGAATGGTCGGGGGTATTTTCATCGATTTGTTGAACTGTTAATTTTGGTTGATCCTTCGCATATTTCAAATGTGTTTTTGGGGAACTTTCTGTTATTCAATTGCCTAGGGGGATTTCCATGGAACTGTTGAACTGTGCCACTGATAGTTCACTTGCAATGTTGGGTTGTGTTTTTGGGTATTATCGTTGCATTCCTGCATGTCTGCTTTTGGGTATTTTCTTAGGAACTGTGAACTGTGTTTTCATGGCTGCAGTCTTAACAATTAATGACCTTTGTTCAAGACGGTGACATATGTCTTGGGAGGAGCTCTGTTGGATTGTAGTAATGAAATGGCTGGGGTATTTTCTACTACATTTTTCATCTGTCTTCTTTGGTACTTTCTGATCAATTTCGATCTGGGAATTTGGGTATATTGCTGCCATTTTCCGATCAATATTTCAGGTCGTTTCTGTTAGCTTGTGAGGTTGTCTGGTTCTATCTGATATCCAATTGTAGGGGGGTATTTAATGGATTTGTTGAACTGTGCCACTGCTACTTCACTTGCATTGTTTTGATGTGTTTTTTGGAACTTTCTTGGCATCCGTTCACTTTGTTTCAGGTCGTTACATCATCTTTCTGAGGTGCTCTGTTTGCTTATGCTTTTGAATTTTTCGTTCTAGGTAATTTCCTGTGCTCTATCACGTCTGATGGTGGGTTTTTCTATAGCAACTATCAACTTTGTTTTTTGGAATTCTATCTTTTGTCAATTATGACCTTTGTTTCAGGTGTTGAAATTTGTCTTGCGCTGTGCTCCGTTTCATTGTAGTAAAGAAATGTTCGGTGGTTTTTTCTGGGTACCGTCCATCTTTGATTTTTGTATTTCCTTAGCATTGTGGATCTTGGTTTCTCGGTTTCCTCATGTCATTATTTGATCTTTGTATGATGCCGTTACATTATGCTTCTGAGGCTGTCAGTTGGTTTCTGTTATTTATTTCTCTGCGGGTTTATTCATGGATTGTTTCAACTGTGGATTTAGGTAGTTCCATTGCCATTAACAAATTGTGGTTTTGGGTTCAATCGTTGCATTGAGAAATTGTCTCACCTTGGTTTCATGGGATTTTCCAACTGTGTTATTGGATATTATAGACTTCATACTATTTTCATTAATTGTAGCAGGTTCACATATGTTGACTTATGGTCATTGCAGGGCCATTCAATATGGATTGCATAATATTGGCTTAATTTGATAGGAAAATTTGAACAATGATGAAATTGGATTTAGAATTGATCCTCCTTTAAAGTTGGAGGCAGCTATGTCGTTTTGTGGTCAATTTTAAGGTTCTTCCATTATTTTTCTATGAAGATTTGGTTTGTTTCTGATACTTTTCTCTTCATATTTTATCACTGAACCGGTTTCATGTTTTAATCGCTCCCTTCTATATTGGTTCACTGTGGCTGCATTGATTGTCACTTGGTTGTTAAGGTAGCCTGCCATGTGATGTTTCTCTACTTTGATTTTCGAATTCAATTTATGACCTAAATCGGCTTTGGTTCCAAAGTTGCCTCTAATGTCAGCTCCCCCTCCTCTTTGAGGCCACCGACAGCACACATGCACACTTGTGGTAATCGGATAGAGTTTTACTAGTCTTTATGTAGCGCTCCATAAAGAACTAGAGAACCCCAACTAATTATCATAAGTGGCAGACACACATGAAAATACATCCTGTAAAAACTTTTCATTTTCATCTCAATTATATACACAAATCACTCAATCAACACTAAGCATCAACCTGCTCAGATAATATTTTTCATGACATTCCTCAGGCAGTTTACAAGATCATATTCACAATCGACATCAAAATCATAAGTGCACACATCATGCTCATAATTTTCTCCAAAACATAAGTCTCATATTCATATCCAAAAAGGTCTAAAACATCATTACATCTCACTATACACATACGCATATATAATATACAAATATCAATCCATATTGTCTCAATATACAAGGCTAGCATCTATACACCCTTGCATCCAAACAAGCTTCACCAGCTAAGGGTCTGTCCTGCTTGTCTTGTGATCCTGGCAGAAATACTCACTGATCTGAAAGAACATTTAAATCATAGAGGGATAAGACCTAAGTCCCAGTGACTGGATAACCATCTAACTATGGAGAAATAGAGAACCCTAACCTCTTATTTTCAATCGTATGCTGATACTATTTAGCTTGTACAAGTCAAAGTATATTTTTAACATGATATCAGATAAAATAAAATGTAGCTTATTCTTCAGATAACATATCAGTACTGAAATACTCTATAATAACTTTTCACTGAAAGATAACTCATTAAGATAAAAATCCATGCATTACAATATAAAAATATGCATTCTTTATCTACAACCCAGACTTCTTTATAAAAATTCTCAGACTCCCACCAGAATCTGATTGTCCATTGGCATCTCAAGTAAACTCTCCCTCTCGGGATAACTACTCGGCCCACTGGCCCTTTTTATATCACAACATATGCTTTTAAATCTCATGATGCTGGGCTATGTGTGTAATGCCTCTGAGGTACCTCCCTACAGTCATCCTTCCATAGGTGTACTCTAATCGGGTACATGACTAGCAACAGGATCCCCGCACAAATAGCACCCCTTACCCGTGCGGTTCACCCGGCAAAGTGTTTTGTTCCTTAACCCTGGAACCTCGGGTTTTCTCTCTGCCATCACGGGCTATATATAGTAATCAGCTCCACTGAGCTATGATTCATGCCCCCACGGGCTGCTCACAACCAGACCTACTGGCCTGGTTAAGCGTACACTCATCCCTGATTCTGGGGTTCATCGTACGATATGTTTGCAAAGAGGTGCCGACTCGATAGTAGTGTGCAATGCTCATGCAATAGTACAGTCTAAAGGGTGATCAGCCTCCAAGCTGCCTGATGCTCAGTATGATACATACATCATTTGTAAAGCTTTATCATGCAAATATGCCATGTATACATTATAAATTCCCTCATCGAAACTTATGCTTATGTGTTTATGCTCAAAACTCATGCTCAAAACTCATGCTTATTTCTTTATGCTTAAAACTCATGCTCAAAACTCATTTATTAGAATATCATATACTAGGTTCTCATTTCTCATATTTAAAACATACATAATACTCTGCTAAACATAACATACTATAACTAGGTATTAATCTCATTATACTAGCTCAAATTAACTTCTCATTGCTAGATAAGAAACCCACTCACCTTAGTAGGTTACTCCTCGACTGGTACTCAACTCTGGTATTCCGGCTCCCTGGAATAACCCTCTTGACCTACGTCAACATACAAATACGATAGCTCTTAGGATTACCTCAACATGAGATTTTCCCACGAACCATGCATGCATACATGATCTATCCTCTAATATCTCATTATTTTCTTCCACCCTTTCTCTACTCAAGATTACTTCTACTATTATCTCAAAATACAATAATCTAAGAAAATCTAAAGTCATGCAAGATCTAGGGAAGCTATAGCTTACCTGGAGTCGAGTACAAACCCCAAGCTTCCCTTTCCCTTTCTCTTTCTTCCTTCTTCTTCTTCTTCTTCTTCCTCTTCCTCTCTTTTCTCCTCTTCTTTCTCTCTTTCTTTCTTTCTTTCTTTTCTCTGGCTGAACCCACGTTTTTCCCTTTTTCTCTAATGACTTGGGGACCAAGTCATGGAAACTTAAGGGTTAAGGCATGCCAAATTCCCTTTTGCCCTCAAATACTCTTAACACATGCTTTTTGAAAAACACGTGGCTCACTTATAACCATGATATTTTATCCCTTAGATTTTCTTTCCAAGTTACCCTTAACACAATTAGCAATTGACATCGGAGCCTTTTCCCATTTTGCCCCTGATATAGCATTTTTTTAATCGATTTATAGCCTAGATTATCATTTTTTACTTAAATCGATACTTTTATGTAACATTTCTAAGAAAAGACTTTACCAGCTTGAAGAACTCGATTTTAGAAATCCAACGGTTCAAACGGCATCCAAATCGGACTTGAAACGGATAAATATGAAATTCTCAAGATTTAACTCAGAAAAACCTGCTGCCTTGGAGTCGGCTCTAGCAGAAATAGGTGTCGGCTACAGAAATATATGTGTCGACTCCAGAAAAGTAGGTGTCGACTCCAACACTGCAGCAGAAATGTTAACCTTCTGTTTTCTCTACAGTGTCGACTCCAACTACTAAAAACATCTTTTTAGATAAAACTCAAACTAAACTTGATTTTTCTTGTGATTTAAACCCATTAAAACTTAAGTCTCTCAATTTCTTAAATCAAACTCATTAACATTCAGAAATATACTCATTTACTCCAAAATTTCTTCTCTTTACATTTATCAAAAGGCCAACACACCCACACTTCAGTGAAACTCTTTGACTTTCATTTCAAATGAAAATGCCATAAATTACAAGGTTTTCAGGATGTTACAATTCTCCCTTCTTAAGAAATTTCATCCCCGAAATTTAGCTAGATATATTTTCAAATAGATGGGGGTACTTCAATCTCATCTCATCCTCTCGCTCCCATGTAGCCTCCTCTTTTTGATGATTTAACCATTGCACCTTAACTAATGGAATTCTTTTACTGCGGAGCTGCTTAATCTCCCTACTCAAGATCTTCACTGGTTCTGTTGCAAATGATAAATCTCCTTGTAACTCTATAGTCTCAGACTGAATCACATGAGAGGAATCCGGCACATACCTCCTAAGCATTGATACATGAAATACATTATGAATCTGAGATAACTCTGGAGGTAAAGCCAATCTATAAGCTAGTGTCCCAACTCTTTCCAGAATTTCATAGGGTCCAATATACCTGGGACTCAACTTGCCTTTCTTTCCAAATCTCATAATACCTCGCCAAGGAGATACCTTCAGAAAGACTCTATCTCCAACCTCAAACTTTACCTCTCTATGCTTTTTATCTGCATAGCTCTTCTGTCTATCCTGGGCTGCCTTTAATTTAGCTCTTATAATTTTAACTTGATCTGCTGTAAGCTGCACTAACTCAGGGCCTAACAGCCTTCTCTCTCCCTCCTCATCCCAACACACTGGAGTTCTACATTTTCTCCCATACAAGGCCTCATATGGTGCCATATCAATGCTAGAATGGTAGCTATTATTGTAAGCAAACTCTATTAAAGGCAGATGATCATCCCAGCTACCAGAAAATTCCATGACACAAGCTCTCAGCATATCCTCCAGTGTCTGGATGGTTCTCTGACTGACCATCAGTTTGGGGATGAAATGCTGTACTGAACCTCAATTTAGTCCCCAAAGCTTTCTGTAATTCTGCCCAAAATTGAGATGTGAACCTTGGATCTCTATCTGATACTATCGATACTGGCACACCATGCCTACTCACAATTTCATGCACATATAATTCTGCTAATCTATCCAAGGTAAAGACAATCTTAATAGGCAGAAAATGAGCAGACTTAGTCAATCTATCAACTATCACCCATATAGCATCATTGCCCCTTCTGGTCTTTGGGAGTCCTACAACGAAATCCATAGTTATATGCTCCCATTTCCACTCTGGCACAAACAGAGGCTGAAGCTTTCCAGCTGGACACTGATGTTCAGCCTTAATCTGCTGACACACCAAACACTTAGATACATACTCAGCTATCTCCTTTTTCATACCATTCCACCAGTAATTCTGTTTGATAGTTCTATACATCTTAGTACTACCTGGATGCATTGAATAAGCTGAGCTATGTGCTTCCCTTAAAATCTGATCTTTCACTGATTCCACAGCTGGCACACAAACTCCCTTGAATAATAACACTCCATCACCTCTAACAGAAAACTCTGACTGAGACCCACTCTGAATTAAATCTCTAGCTTTAAGCAACTGTAGATCTAGCAACTGAGCTTCTCTTATTTCTTCTAGCATTTGGGGTCTCACTCTGAAAGTAGCCAACAAGGCTCCTGATTCTTCTACAGCTAGCTCTGCATCTAACCTCCTTAACTCAATCATCAAGGGTAGCTGTACGGTTCTGATAGAAGCCAATGTGGCCATAGACTTTCGACTCAAGGCATCAGCCACAACATTAGCTTTCCCTGGGTGATACTCAATAGTGCAATCATAGTCTTTAATCAATTCAATCCATCTTCTCTGCCTTAAATTCAATTCCTTCTGGGTCAGAATATATTTCAAGCTCTTATGATCAGTAAATATCTGGCATCTTCTTCCATACAAGTAGTGCCTCCAAACCTTCAATGCAAATATAACAGCAGCTAACTCCAAATCATGGGTGGGGTAATTCTTTTCATGGGATCTCAACTGTCTAGATATATAAGCCACCACTTTCCCATTCTGCATTAAAACACACCCCAAACCCTTCAATGAGGCATCACTATAGATCACATAATCACTGGCACTATCAGGGAGTATTAGGATTGGGGCTGAGGTTAATCTCTTTTTCAATTCATCCATACTCTTCTGGCATTCATTAGACCAATCAAACTTGATATTCTTTCTAAGCAGCTTAGTCATAGGAGAAGCCAAAATCGAGAAATTTTCTATAAATCTTCTATAATATCCTGCTAGCCCCAAGAAACTCCTCACCTCAGTCTGATTGGTAGGTGATACCCAATTCACTATAGCTTCAATCTTTTGAGGATCTACCATAATACCTTTGGCTGAAACTACATGTCCCAAGAACTTTACCTCATCCAGCCAAAATTCACTTTTACTAAACTTTGCATATAATTGCTTTTCTCTTAATATCTGCAAAACTGTCCTCAGATGCTGTTCATGCTCTTCACTACTTCTAGAATAAATCAAGATGTCATCAATGAATACTATCACAAATTTATCTAGATACTCCTGAAATACTTGATTCATCAGACCCATAAAAGCAGCTGGAGCATTTGTCAAGCCAAATGGCATCACCAAGAACTCATAATGACCATATCTGGTCCTGAAAGCAGTTTTAGATATATCCTCATTCTTTATTCTCAATTGATGATACCCAGATCTCAGATCAATCTTTGAAAACACTGCTGCCCCCTGCAGCTGATCAAACAAATCATCGATCCTTGGCAATGGATAATTGTTTCTAATGGTCACCTTGTTCAACTGTCTATAGTCTATACACAACCTCAAGGTACCATCCTTTTTCTTCACAAACAACACTGGTGCACCCCATGGCGATATACTGGGTCTAATAAACCCTTTATCCAATAATTCTTGTAACTGACTTTTCAATTCTTTCAATTCAACTGGAGCCATTCTATAAGGTGCCCTGGCTATTGGTCTGGTATCTGAGCTAGATCTATACTGAAATCAAATCCTCTGTCAGGAGGTAACCCTGGCAGCTCCTCAGGAAATACATCTGAAAAATCCCTTACCACAGGGATATTCATCAGCTCTAAACCATTGCCCTCTAGGCTCACTGCACAAGCTAAATAGGCTTCACATCTCTTTGCTAGCATTCTATTGGCTGACAGAGCTGAAATCACTCCTGAGGGTAACCCCCTCCTATCACCAACAAAATAGACCTCTTGTTGACCCAATTGAGATTTTGATGATTAACAAAACTATTTGAGTATAACATTTGATGTTACTAATGATTTTGATCAGTTTTTTAGATTATAAGTCTATTTGATGATCAAAATCAAAAAGGAAAATCAAGTTCTGGTTTGAATCTAATGTCAAGGTAAGACTGCAGACATTAGAGTCGACACATGGAATCACAGAGCCGACTCCGGAAAACGGCACGGACTTAGAGTTGACTCTGGGACTGTGAGAGCCGACTCTATCAGAAATAACAGAACGATGGATTTTCAAGCCACGACTTAGAGTCGACTCCCAGACTGCTAGAGTCGACTCCAGAAGAATTTTGTGTCGACCCCAGAAAGTCAGAGACGACTCCAGATCGAGCGGATTAAATAATTTTGAGTTAGAGCCGACTCCAAAAAGCCAGAGCCGACTCCAGAATGTCAGACACGGCTCCAGAACTGTCAGAACGACTCTAAACTTTATCTTTATCTATTTTAATCCCAACGGCTATTGTTATTTATGGATCTAATCCTTTTTCACTTGCTTCTAACGGATAGTTTCACACTATTTATGGATTAATCGGATCTATAAGAAGAGGGTTGATTGCATCCCAAATAAAGAGAGAAGAAATCTAAAAGAGAGGAAAAGAAAAAGAGGCAAAAAGAAAAGAATATAGAAAATCTTTGAGATCTATCAGAAAAGAAAAGAGGGAAAACCTGTAAGCAAAGATCATACTCATTCCCCAAAAGAAGAGAAAGAGATTCCAAGCTTTTGCTGTTCTATTTAGAAGAAATCTCAAAAGAAGGAAGAAGCCCTAGTTTTTCCAATCTTCTGAGCCTCAAGAGCATATTCAAAGGAAGATCCATTCAAAGGAAGAGAAGGAAGAAGCCACCAAGATCTTCGAATCAGGCTTTGGTTCCTAATCTCTATTTATTGTTTCATTATTGTATATTTGCTCATTGAAGGAGTAGTTTGCTTTTGTAAAATCAAATACTGTTTGCTGGGTCAATCTGGTGATTGATTTAGTTGAGGCTGTTAGCCTTGTGCAAGCATTAGCTTGTGGTTTTAGGTTTTATGCTGGTGAGCCTTGAAAACCAGCTGGGTTCATTGTGCACCCGAAAAAACAACAAGTTTGAGTTGTGAGCTTACAAACAACTCTGCTGTAATCAGTTTGATTATAGTGTGGACCCAAAAGGTACTTGGGAGTGGACGTAGGTGTAGGTACACCAAACCACTATCTATTGTGTTTGTCGTGATTGTCTCTTTATCTTCAACTCTCTATTTATAGTTGCTTAGTTTTAATCTGTGAATCTAAGTTTTTATTTCCGCTGGGGGTTATCTTTCAAAAGAGTTTAATTTTTGAAAAACCCAATTCACCCCCCTCTTGGGTTGCTATATGGACCAACAATTGGTATCAGAGCGAGTGCTCATTTGATTTGATCTAACGATCAAGAGTCAAAGATCCACATGGCAACTCAAGCTGGTTCATCTTTTTTCGAAGGTCAATCTACTAATAGACCACCCTTATTTAATGGTTCTAACTATGGTTATTGGAAGGCTAGAATGAAAATATTCATTCAAGCACTTGACTATGATCTATGGAGTATTATAGTCAATGGACACACACACCCACTGCTAGAGTTAATGGCATGGAGATTCCTAAACCGGAAACGAAATGGGATGAACATGATAAGAAAATTGGCACAACTCAATGCCAAAGCAATGAATGTCTTATACTGCTCATTAGATGCAAATGAATTCAATCGCATATCTATTTGCATTTCTGCTAAGAAAATCTGGGATAGACTTGAGGTTACCCATGAGGGAACAAATCAAGTCAAGGAATCCAAGATTAACATGCTAGTTCATAAATATGAATTGTTTTAAAATGGATGCATATGAATCTATTGCTGATATGTTTACAAGATTTACTGACATAGTTAATGGTTTAAAAAGTCTTGGTAAATCTTATGATAATTCTGATCTTGTGAGAAAGGTCTTGCGTTCCTTGCCTAGGACTTGGGAAGCTAAGGTGACTGCAATACAAGAGGCAAAGGATCTAAGTACACTACCCCTAGAAGAACTTATGGGATCCTTGATGACTCATGAGCTTCAAATTAAGCAACATGTTGATGATGATGAGTCAAAGAAGAAGAGAACTATGGCTCTTAAGATTTCTGAATATATGGAAGAGCCTCATGAATCCGAAGATGAAAGTGATGATGAGGACATGGCACTCATCACAAGAAAATTTAAAAGATTCATGAAGAAGAAGAAGTTTGAAAAGAAAAAGCCCTTTGCAAGAAAAGATGAGGACAAGGGCAAAGAAAAGGAAGTTATTTGCTTTGAATGCAAGAAGCCGGGTCACTTTAAATCTGAATGCCCTCAACTAAAGAAAGGCACCCGGAGGTTCAAAAAGAAGGCAATGATGGCCACATGGAGCGATTCGGAAAGCACAAGTTCCGAAGAAGAAGAAAAGAGTGAAATGGCCAATCTATGCTTCATGGCGGACAATGATGAGGTAAGTCCGAGTTTTCTTGATGACTTCACTTTCGATGAATTGCATAGTGCTTTTTATGAATTAATGGATGATTTTGCAAACCTAAGTTCAAAGAACAAAGATTTGAAAACTCAAATGCAAAAACTATCATTAGAAAATGAAAAGCATGTTGTTGATAAAGAACTTTTGATAAAAGAAAAAGAAAGTTTGAAAAATGAAGTTGATAGACTTAAGCCTATAGTTGATAAATTTACTCTAAGCTCTATCAAACTTAATATGATTTTGAAAATCAAAAGGCTATTTTTGATAAAGCTGGATTAGGATATAATCCACTTAAAAAGCAAAAATCTTTGAAGAACATTTTTGTACATGCTGAAAAATCATTAAACATTACTTGTTTTAAATGTGGAAACAAAGGACATAAATCATATATGTGTAAATCTTCACATAAAAAAAAAAGATGATTTGGGTTCCCAAAGGAACAATGTTTAATGCATCTAACCATGAAGGACCCAAGAAGGCTTGGGTACCTAAAATTAAGACATAAATGTTTTGCAGGAGTGTCTTGCAGCCATCAGACTGAAAAGAAAATGGTACCTGGACAGTGGTTGCTCAAGACACATGACGGGTGACAAAGATCAATTCATCACCCTTGAATCAAAAAGAGGTGGAGTAGTTACTTTTGGTGATAATGGTCAAGGCCATATCATGGGTATTGGTAAGATTCAAATTACTCCATCTACTCATATTGATAATGTTTTATATGTTGATGGACTTAAACATAATCTAATAAGTATTAGCCAACTGTGTGACAAAGGTTTCAAAGTTTCCTTTGAAGCTTCTGTTTGCACTGTTACTAATCCCATTGATAATAGCATTATTCTTGTTGGTAAACGCTATGGCAATGTGTACTTAATTGATTTGAGTAATTTATCTCCAAGTAATCATTGCTTAGTTGCTGATAATGCTAAGATGAATGAGATTGGTTGGCTATGGCATCGTAGATTAGGTCATGCAAGCACACACCTAATTTCTAAATTATTGAAAATGGATTTAGTTAAAGGTATTCCTAGTCTAAATTTTGAAAATAATCGAATATGTGATGCATGTCAATTTGGAAAACAAACAAGAACTTCTTTCAAATCTAAGAATGTTGTTTCAACTACTAGGCCACTAGAGCTACTACACATGGACCTTTTTGGACCTACTAGAACCACAAGTCTAGGAGGAAAGAAATATGGTCTAGTGATAGTAGATGATTACTCTAGATTCACTTGGGTAATGTTTTTGGCTCACAAAGATGAGACTTTCTCAATATTCATGAAATTTGTTAAGAAAGTCACTAATGAGAAAAACACTACCAGTGTCTATTAGAAGTGATCATGGAACTGAATTTGAAAATCACTTATTTGAAAAATTCTGTTTTGAAAAAGGCATACATCATAACTTCTCAGCACCTAGAACACCACAACAAAATGGAGTTGTAGAAAGGAAGAATAGGACTTTAGAAGACATGGCCCGTACCATGCTATGTGAAAGCCAACTTCCAAAATATTTTTGGGCGGAAGCTATAAACACAGCTTGTTACATTCTAAATAGAGCCCTAATTAGACCTATCCTTAAGAAAACTCCCTATGAACTTTGGATCAATAGGAAACCAAATTTAAGTTATTTTCATGCATTTGGTTGTAAATGTTTTATTCATAACAATGGTAAGGATAATCTTGGGAAGTTTGATGCAAAGTCTGATGAAGGTATTTCCTAGGATATTCTACATCTAGCAAAGCATATAGAGTATTTAATAAGAAAAGCTTAGTTGTAGAAGAATCCATTCATATAGTGTTTGATGAGTCTTTAGCATCAAGTTCAGATAAAATTGATGATGAGGAAGATACATCTTTGATTGAAAGAGATATTGAAAAATTAAATGTATCTTCAGATCAAGAACCTGAAGTTAAGGATGATGACTCACCTAAGGATGATGGTATTGATACTGTTCAAAATGATCAAGATCTACCTAGAGATTGGAGATATGCTTATGGTCATCCTAAGGACCTAATCATAGGTGATCCATCTCAAGGTGTAAGGACTAGATCATCAATGAGAATATCAATAATCATCTTGCATTTGTATCTCATATAGAACCTAAGAACTATAGAGGAAGCCGAGAAAGATAGTTATTGGATGTTAGCAATGCAGGAAGAGTTAAACCAATTCACTAGAAATCAAGTTTGGACCCTAGTTGAAAGACCTAAAAACCCCTATAATAGGATCTAAATGGGTATTTAGAAATAAATTAGATGAAAATGGCATAGTAATTAGAAACAAAGCTAGACTAGTTGCAAAAGGATATAATCAAGAAGAAGGTATAGATTTTGATGAAACTTTTGCACCTGTTGCTAGATTAGAAGCCATTAGGCTACTACTTGCATTTGCATGTCATATGAATTTCAACTTATTTCAAATGGATGTTAAAAGTGCATTTCTAAATGGTTTTATAAATGAGGAAGTTTATGTTGAACAACCTCCTGGTTTTGAAGATCATGAATTTCCAAACCACGTCTTCAAACTACACAAAGCACTTTATGGTTTAAAGCAAGCACCTAGAGCTTGGTATGATAGATTAAGTAAATTTTTAATTGAAAATGACTTTTCTAGAGGAAATGTTGATAAAACCTTGTTTTTAAAAAGAAAAGAAAGGATTTATTAATCGTTCAAATTTATGTTGATGACATTATATTTGGTGCTACTAACAATCTCCTTTGTCAAGAATTTGCTAAGCTAATGCAGGGAGAATTCGAGATGAGCATGATGGGAGAACTAAACTTCTTCCTTGGACTTCAAATCAAACAAGAGAAAGCGGGAATTTTCATTAACCAAACAAAGTACACAAAGGAAATACTCAAGAAATTTGGTATGGAATCTGCTAAACCTCTTGGTACGCCAATGAGTCCCTCATGCAAGCTGGACAAGGATGAAGTAGGTAAGAAAGTAGATCAGAAGCATTACAGAGGTATGATTGGATCACTTCTTTATCTAACTGCAAGTAGGCCAGATATCATGTTTTCTGTCTGCTTATGTGCAAGATATCAATCTAATCCTAAGGAATCACATTTACTTGCTGTTAAAAGAATCTTTAGATACTTAAATGGAACTAAAAATGTAGGATTATGGTATTCTAGAGACTCAACCTTAAAATTGATTGCTTATTCTGATTCTGACTATGCTGGTTGTAAATTAGATAGAAAGAGTACAAGTGGGGTATGCCAACTTTTAGGAAGTAACTTAATCTCTTGGTTTAGCAAGAAGCAAAATTCGGTTGCATTATCCACTGCTGAGGCAGAGTATGTTGCAGCTGGAAGTTGCTGTGCTCAAATCCTTTGGATTAAGCGACAACTTGAAGATTATGGTATCACACTTGATAAAATACCTATTAAATGTGATAATACTAGTGCTATCAATCTAACTAAAAATCCAATTCAACATTCAAGAACTAAACACATTGAAATTAGACATCACTTTATTAGAGAACATGTAACTAACAAAGATGTTTGTCTTGAATATGTTAATACTAATGATCAATTAGCTGATATTTTTACCAAACCTTTGAGTGAGGAGAGATTTTGCTATCTTAGAGGAGAATTAGGAGTTTGTGATCCTTTAGAATAATTTTCTGAAACTCTTAAGGACAACAACTATCTAGACTTCATAATTTCTTGAAAATCCTCTATGTCCAATAAGGAAATTTATCTAGAAATTTGATTCATTGTTTCCCCAATTGTTAAGGAACACTTATCTAGAGTTTGATGATTAATTTGATTAGTTTCAGATCCTTGAAATTCAAATTTTCACTGAAACTATTGTGGAGTCGACACCTCGTTTGTGACTAAAAAAAAACTTAATAATCCAATGAAGTACCTCCTTATGATCTTAAAAAAAATTTAAAAAAAAAGAACTATAAGATAACTATCAATTCTTGGACTAGCTTGGTACATATTTCTAAATTTCTTATTTGCTCGAGGACGAGTAAGATTCAAGTTGGGAGGAGGATAAACGCATAAATAATTATTACTAAACCTATTAATTAATAATTTAACGTATCTATTATTAGTTAATATTTTAATATTTTATATAATATTAAAATAAAACCTTATAAATTTAAAGAGCTTGATTTTAGGGATTTAATGACGCAAACGGCACTTGAATCGGACTTAAAACGAGCTCGGAATTGATTTTATAAGGATTTAGCATGGATTTCAAAGCAAAAACGGCAAATACATTGCCGACTTCATCGTCTTCTCAGCGTTTTTCTATTTCTTTCAGCCGATTCTTCTCCATTCAAATTCTAACCATTTCCTCCATCAATTAAAGAATAGATTAGATTGGAAGTTATCAAATTAAGAGAATTAAATTCCTTTAGAAGGAATTTGAATTTTATGGAGGATTTATCCAGATTTGTTTGTGCTTCCGCGTCCTCTGTTTTGGCTTCGCGTTCTCTGTTTTGGCAACGCCGTGTCAATTCCGTGTCTTCACCTCATCCGGGCCTCTATAAATAGCACAAGGAGGAAGTCCGTCCAGCAAGCTGCATCCAGGAGATCTCTTCTTCCTCAATCTCATGTGTTCATGAGAAGCTCTGTTCGTGGGTCCTCTGGTTTCGTGGAGTCCTCTTGTCCAGGCGCTGCATCGTGGGCGTTGGGGAGAATCCGTGGAGGCTCTGCTCGTGAGGCACCCGTCCGAGGATTGCATACCAGGAGACGATCGTGGCGCTCTACTTGTGAGGCGCCTGTCCGAGAATCTGCATACTAGGAGACGATCGTGGCTTGGTTCATCCCAGTTTATTTTATTGCTTTTTGTTGCCTTCTTCATGTTACAAATTAAAACTCTTCTATTTTGATTTTAATATGCACTCTTGNAAACTCTTTTATTTTAGATTTTAATATGCACTCTTGGATGTTATTGAAATAAAATTTCTATTCATGTTAAATTGTTATTAAATTCTATTTAAGTGAAAATAATTTAGACTGATTTATTCTTAAAAGAGACGGGCCGTGATCTACGGGTACGAGCCGTGCTCTAATAAGATAAACCATATCTTATTATTTTGCACTATTAATTATCTACTTAGTTATCAATTTAGTTAAATTTATAAAATTATTTCAAGATAATCGCTAAAGTCCCTGTGGAATCGATCCCTTACTCTCGCTATCCTAATAGTGAAATTAAGGTGTTTAAATCGTTGCTGTACGACACGCATCATTGACCCACCCGAATGGATAAAACCCATAGGGTATAAGTGAGTTTTAAAGAGGAAAAGAGGTGCAGACGGAAAGATAGAGACCTACAAAGCACGTCTGGTTGCCAAAGGGTATCGTCAACGTTATGGTATTGACTATGACGAGACGTTTCTCCTGTGGTATTGCTGAAATCCATTCGGATTATGCTAGCCATAGCAATATAGTTATATTATGAGATTTGGCAAATGGACGTTAAAACTGCTTTTCTAAATGGTAATTTAGAAGAATAGGTGTATATGATATAGCCTGAAGGTTTTATATCTGAAGACGAGTCTAAAGTGTGCATGCTACATAATTCCATTTATGGACTTAAGCAAGCATCTAGGAGTTGGAACATACGATTTGATAATGTGATCAAATCTTATGGCTTTATTAAGAATAAAGAAGAACTTTGCATCTATAAATGGGCTAATGGTTCAGTTATTATATTTCTTGTATTATATGTGAATGATATTCTCTTAATTGGGAATAATATCCCTGCATTAGGAATAAAGACATGGTTATCATCATAATTCTCTATGAAAGATCTGGAAGAAGCATTCTACATCCTAGGGATGAAAATTTATAGAGATAAATCTAAGAGGATGATTGGTTTATCCCAATCTACGTACATTGATACCATACTAAAAAGGTTTAATATAGAGAATTCTAAGAAGGCTATCTCCCGATAGGCCATGAAATTAATCTTTCCAAGAAAGATTGTTCGACAACTCCTCAGGAAAGAGAGCATATGTATCAAATTCTGTATGCTTCGATAGTGGGATCGATTATGTACACCATGATATATACAAGACTAGACGTGACATACTCACTAGGAGTAGTGAGTAGATACTAGTCTGATCCATAAGAAAAATACTGGCAAGTTTTTAAGACAATCCTTAAGTATTTGCAAAATACTAAGGACCAGTGGTTAGTCTATGGAGAGTCTGATTTGAAACTTATGGGATATACAAATTCTAGTTTCCAATCAGATCGTGATGACAGCAAAAGTGTGTTGAGTTTTGTATTTATCCTGAATGATGGAGTTATCTGCTGGAAAAGTTCCAAGTAACATATAGTGGCAGATTCAATGTACGAGGTAGAGTATATCGCTGCATCAGATGCCGTGAAAGAAGCTGTGTGGCTGTAAAAGTTCATTTTTGAGCTTGGAGTGGAACCTTCCATAAATGTACCAGTCCTTTTGTATTATGATAGCACTGGTGCTATAGCTCAAGCGAAGGAACCACGAGCACATCAGCGCACCAAGCACACACTGTACCGGTTTCATCTTATTCGAGAGATTATAGAACGAGGTGACATAAATCTTTAGAAGATTAACGGAAAGGAAAACCTGGGCGACCCATTTACTAAAGCACTCAGCATCTAGGAGTTTGAAGATTATAAGTTTAAGATGATTATTAGATATTGTAATGAGTGTCTTTAGGCTAAGTGGGGGTTTGTTGAAAATTGTATCTTAAAGCCAATCATTTGATGATTGTGCTTGATGGGGCCAATTGACCTCATGGGCTGCAATGACCGTATTCCTACTTGGCCTCCTCATCAATATCGGCCTTGACCATCTTTGGACTCGGCCTTTTTCAGTCGGCCACGGCCTTGGCCTTGAACAGTTAGCCTTGGCCGTCCCCACTCATCTCGATCATTGTCAGACAGCCGCCCAATCTCGACAACAATGGTCCACTTCAAAGATGATGAATGGGTTCCCTCTCTGCAAACACCATGATTTAACGGTGCTACCAGGCAGTCACTTGCATGTTCTAACCTTCCTCTCTCTCTCTCTCTCTCTCTCTTTCTTTTCGACTGTTATTATTATGTCTCAAATAACTTGAACTAACCAGAGGCTAAGGTGGCAGAGAATAAATTCTCTCCCTCTCCCACGAGGCAATAAAAGCCAGGAGGCCACTTACACAATGTGGCCAATATCCTTTAAGCTATCCTTTCAACCAGGAGGTCTAGGATGCCACTAGACCATGTGACCAACATCCTTTCAGCTAAGAGGCAAAGGAAGACTGAGGTCGAAGACCTCCTGGGCTATGTTTCTTGGAAGACAAGGAAGGCATCAGCCCCAATTTCTTTCGGCTTTGTCTCCGGCTCTGGATCAGCCCCGAGAGCTCCCATTCTCGGTCGCCCCCGGTAACCCGGCTTTGGGCTTCTAGTTTTGTCCTGGTTTTGGCTCCGTCTCATGATGACTTCATCTCGGCCATGGTCCCATAGCTCCGGACTCCTTCCCGATAGCTCCTGAGGCCAGCGGTCCCGTTCTCGATCGCCCTCGGTAACCTAGCTCCAGGTCTAGCCTTTGGCCCCCAAGGTCTGCTGTCCATAGCTTCCTAGGTGGCTCTATCCTTCTGGGCGGCCTCTGCTCTTCGGCAGCCCTAGTTAATGGGTGGCCCCAGCTTCTAAGCGACTTCAACTTTTTAAGCAGCCTTACTGTTCTACTCGGCCTTGGTTCTCGTCGACCCGTTCTCGTTGGCCATAGCCTCGGTTCTCTTCTTCCAGCTCCAGACGGCTATCGCGGTTTTCTCCTGACTCTGTCTTAGCTTCGTCCCGCCTTTAGATCCCATCTTCGCCCAAAGACCCGGTCGTGTGGCTGACGTGACTCTCCACAGCCACCAACGACGCCTTCCATAGGTGGTCACCCCGCCATGCTAACTCCTCCCAGATGCTCGCCAAGATATGGTCTATGGCAACAAAGGAATACTTAAATAATCAATTCTACACCAGCTTGTACCTTTGATCTTAACAACAGGAAAGCCATGACTAGTAGGGTTGTCACATCACGGTACCATGCTCTAGAACTTGTATTGGGTGCCACTTAGCATGGTGCTGGTCCCAACCTCGTGGAATGCAAAGAGGATGGTCCGATCCCGGTGATGCAAAGGAAAGAGGAGTAGTTTTTTAAACCGATGTTTTTTGGCATCGATTTTAAAACAAGGAATGAAAACAAAAGATATTGTTAAATGATGTTAAAATAAAAAATGTTATTTTAAATTATGTTTTTCACTTCCATGTCACCATCCCCGGCTCGGCCCCGTCAGCGGGGCTGCTGATGGGACATTACAGAAATCGCCGCTTGGAGTGGCGATTTCATCCTAAAATCACCACTCCAAATGGCGATTTCATTTCAGTTGAAATCTGGTGAAGCACCAAGGCGGGACAAAGCGGAAGGAAGCACATTGGACCCACTTGATGCTACTAGTTGATCCTTATAATGTCTTTCATATTATCTTATCTTGTCCTTTGTCATGTTGGTATGGTTCTTTTGTTATGTTTGTATGGTTTTGTTGGGTCATGGGTATTTTGGTCATTATAGAAATCCATATGAAAAGGATGGATGGATGAGGGTTTTTTATCCTGGATATTTTGGGAGCTTTTGAGAGTGCTTGTGGTGGCTTGAGTTTGTCTTCATCGACGAGCTTGAGATCGGTAGCGGCATAGCAAAACGGTGTCTACTTGGGCTAGCAAGGGGGTAGGTTTATTTCCAGATAGAGAGATCAAACCATGGGCTGTAGTGGGAAGATCTCATCTATCTATTATCTTTTTTACTGCTGTATTTTTCTTTATTTTGGAGGCTTGTAATAGGTGGGATTTGTTGGTTATTGAAGTGGTGTTCTTTATTAATATTGTCAAATCTGGTTTGTTCATGTTAGATCTCATTTTGTGCTTGATCTTGATATAGAAACCCTTTCAAATCTGTGTGAAGTGTGCAAGGAATCAAGGGTAATCATTGGTGTGGTCAGAAGCTTTCTTCCACCTTTCGAACAACATCTAAAAACAGTGGCAAGGATCAAAGGACTAAATCTTCACTCATAAAGGGGATAAATTCTAGGTGCACTCCAGGTATTTGATCAAATTTCTGAACCAGATTTTGTAAGGTTGAAGGTTGTTGAACCCATTGTTATGGAGCCCAAGTGAGGGAACTCAACAAATTTGGTGCTTTCATTGAGATTACATCGCAGCGGGGGACTCAAGGTACCTCTTTTGGTTGTGGAAAGTCATGGAGTGGGAAGCAACACAGGGCTCTAACCGAGCGAGGTTCGAAGCATTGAAGGAGAACCAAAAAGAAATTATGGCAGCATTAGCTAAAATGAAGGCCGCCATTAATCAACTCTCCCTTAACACCATGGAGAGAAGGGAGCGCATGGAGCAAAGAAGTATGGAACATGATGGGGAGAGGAGAAGGGATGGACGGTCCAACAATTCTGGACCTACTAGGCGACATGCAGATAAAAGGCATGCATCTCATGGTGACTCTAATTCGGAAAGATCAAGGCATGAGGAAGAGCCGGAATGGGAAGAAAGGAGGTGGGGAGACAGAGTTGAAGGCAGAGGAATTGCAGTGGAGAGATGTCTTGATAATTCAGCATATTCACGGGATTCTTACCATAGGCATGTGTAGAATGATTGGGACTCCCAGGAAGAGGATAGCAAGGCTTCTGATGATGGGCGACCATTGCGTACGAGGAGGGCCGTTGGTCATGGGCATCACTATGGGCCACGAAGGAGACATGGATGGCGTAGGAATAGAGATGGACACGATAGAAGGGAGGGGAGTTACCATGATCAGAAACCAAGAAAACCGAAGATTGATTTTCCTCGCTTTGATGGTGGAGATCCTCATGAGTGGTTGGACAAAGCCCAACACTATTTTCATGTGTATGAGGTGCCCAAAGATGAGAGGGTAGATGGGAAGGCTAGTAAATGGTGGCGGTGGCTCAAATTCAGATTTGAACAAGAAGGAAGGAGACTTGGTTGGACGGCCTTTGAATATGAATTCATGGAACATTGGGAACCATCCCCGATGGTAAATCACCATGGGCAATTAGCCAAACTGAAACAAGAAGGGAAGGTGCAAAGTTACATTGAAGAGTTTAGACGGCTCCAAACGTTGGTGAGGGGTTGGTCGGAAGAGGCACTTATGGGGGCTTTTCTTGAAGGACTGAAACTATGGTTGGCTAGGGAACTCAAATTGAAACAACCAAGGCATCTACAAGAGGCAATGAAGATGGAAATTTTGGAAGATAGCTACTATGCTGAAAAACATCAAGGCAAGGATGGGCAAGTTGGAAAGTCATCCAAAGCACCATGGAAAGGAAAAGAAATTTTGGAAGAACCCACCAAAGGCAAAAAGGAGGTAACAAAACTATCCAAAGATGAGGTACAAGAACGTATAAAGAAGGGGTTGTGTTTCAAGTGTGGAGAAAAGTGGAGTAAGGAACATAAGTGCAAGACGGGCCAAGTGTTCATGATTGTGGATGATAGCGATGATGAAGGTGCTGAAAATTCCAATGGTGAATCCGAAGATGAAGTGGGCCATGGAGTGGCATTGGAGGGAGAAGCGGAGTTGTCCCTTCATGCTATGTCAGGGGTAAAAGCACCATCCACTATGCGGCTCATGGCGTGGATTGAAAAACATGAAGTGACTTTGTTGGTGGATAGTGGGTCATCCACAACTTTGTTAATGCTAACATTATCAAGAGGATTGGACTCCGGAGAGTAGCGGTTGAACCATTTGAGGTAAAGGTTGCCAATGGAGAAAAGCTGAAATGTGATGAGGTGGTGTGGGATGTGAAGATCAATGTTCAAGGTGTTAAGATTGTTACGGATCTGTATGTCATCACTATTGTGGGCTTAGATATAGTACTTAAAGTGCTTGGTTGAAGAGTGTTGGAAGGGTGTTGATCGACTATGGGTCTATGACAATGGAATTCAAATTTGGTGGCAAAAAGAGGGTTTGGAAAGCACTAATCTCCAAAGAAATTCAGCAATGTGAAGCAAATATGATGAAAAAATTATACCGAAGTGGTGCATGTTGTTTTGCCATTGTACTAGCAAATACAATCAAGCACGGGATGATGGGAAGCAAGGTGAAGAGGGTGAAGCAGAAAAATTGCAGCAACTACCTACTTCAATAAGGCGTGTGATTGAAGAGCACAAAAATGTTTTGGAGCTACCAAATGGGTTGCCACCAAGTAGGTCCTTTGATCACCGAATTGTTCTACGGGATGAGACAAGACCTGTGAATGTTCCCCCTTATCGTTATGCCCATTTTAGAAAGGAGAAATAGAGCGGCAAGTGGAAGAAATGCTGAACCAAGGGTTGATTCGACCCAGTACTAGTCCCTTCTCTTCACCGGTGTTGTTGGTAAGGAAGAAGGATGGTTCATGGAGGTTTTGCACCGACTATAGGGCCCTAAATGAAGCTACAGTGAAGGACCGTTTTCCC
This sequence comes from Calamus simplicifolius, assembly GCA_900491605.1. Lineage (NCBI taxonomy): Eukaryota > Viridiplantae > Streptophyta > Magnoliopsida > Arecales > Arecaceae > Calamus > Calamus simplicifolius. The sequence continues at coordinate 1,699,244 of UESW01003864.1, read as the reverse complement.
ATTCCCATGATGGATGAGATGTTGGATGAGTTACATGGTGCGGTGGTCTTCACCAAATTGGATTTGAGAGCGGGGTACCATCAAATCAGAATGAAGAAAGATGATGTGCACAAAACGGCTTTCAGAACACACTCGGGACACTATGAATACCTTGTCATGCCATTTGGGTTGTGCAACGCCCCCTCACATTTCAAGCTGCCATGAATGAGGTATTCAAGCCTTTCTTGCGCAAATTTGTGCTAGTATTTTTTGATGACATTCTTATATACTCCAAGTCTATGGAAGAATATGTTGGTCATTTGGAGACGGTGCTTGGGTTGTTGGAGGAGCACCATTTCTTCGTCAAGTTAGCAAAATGTGAGTTTGTTCAAGAAGAGTTGGAGTATCTTGGACATATCATTTCTGAAAATGGGGTGAAGGTTGATAACAAGAAGATAGAAACTATGGTGGATTGGCCACTACCTTCCAATATCACTGCATTGAGGGGATTTTTTGGACTCACCGGCTACTATAGAAGGTTTGTGAAGAACTATGGGCTGATTGCTAAACCTTTAACATCCATGTTGGGAAAAGATAGTTTTGTATGGAGTGATGAGGCGAAACAAGCATTTGAAGACTTGAAGAGGGCTATGACTCAAACTCCGGTTTTGGCACTACCAAATTTTGAGAAGCCTTTCGAAGTGTATACCGATGCTAGTGGGGAAGGAATTGGAGCGGTGTTAGTGCAAGAAAGAAGACCATTAGCTTTCCTTTCCAAAGCGTTGGGTCCTATAAAGAAAACTTGAAGCACATATGCCCGTGAGATGTTAGCGGTAATACATGCAGTCAAAGTTTGGAGACCATATCTTTTGGGTAGGCGTTCACAATTGTGACGGATCAACAACCTTTGAGGCATCTTTTAGAGCAGAAAATTGTCACACGAGCAGCAAAAATTCATGGTAAAGTTGTTGGGTTTTGAGTATGACAGTCTACCAACCGGGAAGGAAACAAGGTGGCCGATGCTTTATCCAGGAAGGAAGGGAGCTCTATGTTGTGGACATTTATGCTGAAAATGAAGCAAGTTTGCATGCTCTTAGTGGTGCTGAATGGGAGGTTTGGGACAAGGTGCGTGAAGCGGTGCAACTTGACAAGAGGTCATTGGAGATTTGTGAAAAGCTTGAGAAAGAGAGATGGGAGTTGAGGGCTACAAAATGAGGAGTGTGTACTATGGTGATTGTATTTATGTTCCATGTGTACCGGGGCTGCGGGAGGAGATATTGACTCATTTCCACCATAGCAAAGAAGGGGTACACTCCGGATGGTTGAGAACATATCTTAAGGTGAAACATTTCTTCTATTGGGAGGGCTTAAAAAGGAGGTGAAGGAAATGGTGGCCAAATGTGACATATGCCAAAAAGTTAAATATGATCAAAGGGCTCCAATGGGTTTGCTACAACCATTACCAATACCGGCAAGGATTTGGGAAGATCTCTCCATGGACTTTGTGGAAGGACTACCGATGAGTAGAGGACATGAAGCCATCTTGGTTGTTGTGGATAGATTGAGTAAAGGTGCGCATTTTATACCTCTTCGGCATCCTTTCACCGCTAGTAGTGTAGCAAAAATTTTCATTGAAAATGTGTAAAGTTGCATGGAATACCAGAGTATTGTGACGGATCGGGGAGCATTATTCATGAGTTCTTTTTGGCAAGAACTCTTCACTTTGCAAGGTAGCAAGCTGAAAGCTAGTTCATCCTATCACCCCCAAACGGATGGGCAAACGGAGGTGGTGAACGGACATTGGAGCAATATCTTAGGTGCTATTGTCATAATGAACAATCAAGATGGAAAAGAGTACCTTCCATGGGCTGAATATTGGTACAACACCACATATCATGCTTCCATAACACAAGCCCATTCGAGGTAACATATGGAAGGTCACCTCCCATGTTGAATAGTTATGAAAAGGGAAGAGCCAAGAATGATGAGGTGGAGGAGGAGTTGAGAACAAGAGATGAAGTTCTTACTAATGTGAAGAAGGCACTCATGAAGGCACAAATAGAATGAAAAAGTATTATGACCAAGGCAGGAGGGATGTAAGCTTTGAACCCGGGACTATGTATATCTCAAGTTACAACCATATAGGCAAAAATCACTCAAGAAGAGATTTAATGTCAAGCTTTCACAGCGCTACTATGGGCCTTTTAAGGTGTTGAAGCGCGTTGGAGAGGTAGCATATAAGTTAGAATTGCCTGAATCTTCTCTCCTTCATCCTGTGTTTCATGTGACTGCATTGAAGAAATGATGGGAGAACCGGAGTATGTTGTTGAAGAGCTGCCTTCTTTGATGAGGAAGGAACAATATTACTAAAGCCCGAAGCGGTTCTTCGTTATCGGAAGCATAAGAAAGGCAAGGAAAGTAATGATGTGGCAAGTATTGATTCATTGGAAAGGGCTACCGGTGGAGGAAGCGACATGGAAGACTATGAGGATGTGGCCAAACAATTTCGAACCTATCCCTTGAGGACAAGGGAGTTCTCGAAGGGGAGGGAATGGTGAAGCACCAAGGCGTAGGAGCACGAATTTGGACAAAGCGGAAGCACATTGGACCCACTTGATGCTACTAGTTGATCCTTATAATGTCTTTCATATTATCTTATCTTGTCTTTTGTTATGTTGGTATGGGTCTTTTGTTATGTTTGTTGGTTTTGTTGGGTCATGGGTATTTTGGTCATTGTGGGAGTCCATATAAAAAGGATGGTGGATGAGCTAGGTTTTTTATCTTGGACATTTTGGGAGCTCTTTGAGAGTGCTTGTGGCGGCTTGAGTTTGTCTTCATCGGCGAGCTTGAGATCGGTAGCGCGTAGCAATACGGTGTCTACTTGGGCTGGCAAGGGGATAGGTTTATTCTCGAGCTAGAGAGATCAAACCACGGGCTAGTGGGAAGATCTCATCTATCTATCTCTTTCTTTACTGCTGTATTTTTCTTTTTGTTTTGGAGGCTTGTAATAGGTGGGATTTGTTGGTTATTGAAGTTGGTTCTTCATTGTTGTCAAATCTGTTTGTTCATGTTAGATCTCATTTTGTGCTTGATCTTGATGTGGAAACCCTCTCAATCTGTGTGGTACACAAGGAACCAAGGGTAATCATTGGTGTGGTCAGAACCTTTCTTCCACCTTCCGAACAATATCTAAAAAATAGTGGCAAGGATCGAAGGACTAATCTTCGCTCACAAAGTGGACAAATTTTGGGTGCACTCTAGGTGTTTGATCAAATTTTGAACCAGATTTTGTAGGTTGGAGGTTGTTGAACCCATTGTTATGGAGCCCAAGTGAGGGAACTCAACAAAATTGCCACTTGAAAGTGGCGATTTCTACCCTGAAATCGCCATTCCAAGTGGCAATTTTCTCAGAAATCTTCCGATCAAACCCGATCCCTTCTTAAATGCTCGGTGCCCTACTCCCTCACTCCCTACTCACCAATAGCCCTCCTAGTGCCCCGCCTCCTGCTCGCCGGTACTCCATCCCCTGATGCCCTCCATGGACTCCGTCCTACGTGTACTCCGTGGATGCCCAAGCCATTCTCCCTTGAGCGTGGACTCCGTGGATGCCTGAGCCACATTCTCTTGACGATCACATGGACTCCGGGACTCCCCCCTCAGTCTCTATCAAGGTACTTCTCCACAACTTTCTATTAAGGTTGCAAAAGTTTCTCTTTAACAGCAGAGTCTAATAAGGTTGTGCATTCCGCCTTTGGCTGTTTACATTTGGCACTAACTTGTAATAACCGGTTTTAAAACATTCATTATCCTTTTCAAAATTCATTGAACCCATTAACCCCGTGATGCGTTCATTATACATGAAAAGTTTCAAATGAATTGCATGGTTAATCCTCTTATTTTTCCAAAGTGAATCAAGTACACACTAGCATCATAATCAGTATGGTATGGTGTGGAACTAAGCACTATTTTGTAGTTATGCATGGTTTAAATTAGAGATACATTGTATTAAGTTAATTGAGAGCCTTACTTCAAATATTTTTTTTTATGCTGTCCAATGGGGAGTCAATTTCTTTGTCAGATTTATTACTGCTTGCTGCTCCTTTTTATTCCTCTTGATTACTACTTTTTTAATTTATTTTGTCAGATTATCAAGACATGGCTCATAATATTCTAGATCTAGGGCTCGCTATTTAATATATTTAATTCTTTTAAAAACATTGCGACGCACTGTGATGCGTCGCAATATTTTTTTTTCGATAATTAAATTTTATAAATTTAATTTCATTTCAATTATTTGCGACGCAATTGGTGTGTCGCTAAATTAAAAATAATTTTTCTAATTATCTATTTTATTGCGTCGCTAATGCGTCGCTATTTAAAATATTTAATTCTGTTAAAAAAATTGCGATGCAAATATTGCGTCGCAATATTTTTATTGATATTTATATTCATAAAAAATTAATTTAAAAATATTGCGATGCAATATTTGCGTCGCAATATTAAAAATTTAATTTTTATTTTATTTTCTGGTTAATTGAGTCGCTAATGCGTCGCTAATTGCGTCGCAATATTTTGTTGTCACAGAGGCGTCGCAAAGTGGTCGCAATTTAGCGACGCAATTATGCGTCGCTAAATTTGCGTCGCTATTTCAGTATTTTCTTGTAGTGAACCATGGTTTTCAGTCCTTCAAGAAAAGCCACCATAAGTGCCTCTTCCGACCAACCCCTCACCAACGTTTGGAGCCGCCGTCTAAACTCTTCAATGTAACTTGCACCTTCCCTTCTTATTTCAATTTGGCTAATTGCCCATAGTGATTTACCATCGGGGATGGTCCCCATTGTTCCATGAATTCCTGTTCGAAGGCCATCTAACCAAGTTTTCTTCCTTTTTGTTCAAATCTGAATTTGAGCCACCGCCACCATTTACTAGCCTTCCCATCCATGAAGAAACAAGCCACATCTACCCTCTCATCTCTGGGCATCTCATACACATGAAAATAGTGTTGGGCTTTGTCCAACCACTCATGAGGATCTCCACCATCAAAGCGAGGAAAATCAATCTTTGGTTTTTTTGGTTTTTGATTATGGTAACCCCCCTCCCTTCTATCATGTCCATCTCTATCCACACGCCATCCATGTCTCCTTCGTGGCCCATAGTGATGCCCATGACCAACGGCCCTCCTCCTACACATTGGCTGTCCATCATCAGAAGCCTCGCTGTCCTCTTCCTGGGAGTCCCAATCATTCTGCCCATGCCTATGGTAAGAATTTCATGAATATACTGAATTATCAAGCCATCTCTACACTGCAATTCTTTTGCCTTCAACTCTGCCTCCCCGCCTCCTTTCTTCCCATTCTGGCTCCTCCTCATGCATTGATCTTTTCGAATCAGAGTCATTGTGAGTGCATGCCTTTCATTTGCATGTCGCCTAATAGGTCCAGAATTATTGGACCGTCCATCCCTTCTCCTCTCCCCATCATGTTCCATACTTCTTCGCTCCATGCGCTCCCTTCTCTTCATGGTGTTAAGGGAGAGTTGATTATTGGCGGCCTTCATTTCAGCTAATGCTGCCATAATTTCTTTTTGGTTCTCCTCCAATACTTCGAACCTCGCTCGGTTAGAGCCTGGTGTTGCTTTCTGCTCCATGACTTTCTACAACCGAAAAAGGTACCTTAAGTCCTCCGCTGCAATGTAATCTCAATGAAAGCACCAAATTTGTTGGGTTTCCTCACTTGGGCTCCACAACAATGGGTTTAACAACCTCCAACCTCACAAAATCTGATTCAAAATTTGATCAAACACCTGGAGTGCACCCAGAATTTATCTCCTTTGTGAGTGAAGATTCAGTCCTTTGATCCTTGCTTCACCACTCCACTAGTGGAATCCTAGGCTAGTGCATGTCTCCCATCAGCTATGGGTATCCAAGCAATTTGGGATTGAAATATTTAATATTAATTTCATATATTTGTTATAATTCATACGCATCACATCACTCTGATATTTATAATAATATATCAATAATATATTTATTCACTATTGAATATAATAATATAATATCAAAGAGCATAGCATAGCATGATATTCCAAATTCTCAATATTTTTTAGTATAATATTCCACAAATCATATAACTATGAAATTTATAATTATGTATTTAAATTGGTCATGATTAATAATACATAAATTCTAGAAGAGGCCAATCATTACTTACCTAATAATTGCCAGTAGCAGTCGACTAAGTTAACTCTATGCTTCTAAAGTTCCTATATAGGAATAGGGTTACGGTACTAAAAAGAGACCTCAAGAATCATGATGAGCTTCATCAATATCGCACAACACCAATATCGAGAGATTAGACATGTTAACATGACTAACTTAAGACTCTATCATTGGGGCTAGTCATGAGTATAATACTAAGCCCTAAATATAGCAATATACTCCTAGCATGATATCAAAATTCTCATTTCTAATATAATTAAATCTACCAAGAACACTCTCTTTTCTATTGTAATAACCCGAGATTTGTAAATATGATTCATGACCAATATATTTTCAGCTAGGGTTTCAATATACAGTTTAGCCTATAAAGGTTCACACAGTATATTATGTTTTCTTATAAAAATAGTTTATATGAAGGAATTAGTAGCTCAAAGATTAAATAAAACATATGCATAAGTATTAATGCTAGAAGGATACCTACTGTAATAGTATTAGAAACTTGAGCATCTTGCTATGTGATTGCATAACTTCATCCCTGGGTCCTAGGTCCTTAAGCCCCTCCTCTACTTTATCCCATAATAGGAGTCCTACTGCTATCATTTGGACCAGTTTGGATGGGTCGTGGTATAGAGGTAGTTTGACCTTTTGCTATCATCAAACATATTGTTATCTCATGGCCCACACTTGAAATAAGTACTAATATTCCACTGGTATTTCTAGTCACCATGTTCTCTTCCACACCTAAAGTAATCTTGATAGTTTCTTGGTATCTCTTTAATTATAATAGGCTATATTCTCTCTTTATTTGTTCTCAATTTTGTCTACCATATGAAATTGGTGGTCTATACATCTTTTTTAGCTCTCTTTTTCCTTTTGCTCTTCATTATTTTCCCTCTTTATTATTAAAGCATTATTTACTACTTCATAAGTTTTTAATTCAAATGGTGCTACTCTTTTTCTAACTTATAACCTTAGTCCCATTTAAAACTTGTGAGCATGACTCTCCTCATTCACCACAACCTTAGGAGCAAATTTAGTAAGTTCACTAATTTGGCTTCATATTATGCTACTATTATATCTCATTGTCTTAAGGACTTAAATTCTTGCTACTTTTGAGTCCTTATACTTGGAGGAAAGTAGTTCTCACAAAGAACCTTAGCGAAACTTTTTCCAAATAAATGGCTTTATATCATAAGCACATTTATGTTTCACCATTTGCCACTAATCAATAGCTTCTCCTTACAACATATGAGAGGCATATGATATTATATCTTCTTCTAAGCATTTAATAATTATAAATTATTTATCCATCTCATTCAACCAATTTTTCACTTCCAAAGGTTCAATGGCTCCCTTAAAATATAGTGGAGCCATCTTTCTAAATTCTAATGTACCACCATGCCATCCCCGTTTGAATTGTGATATTCTATTGTGATGGTTCTTGCTACTGTAAGTATCATTGTTATAAAATTATTATTATAACTATTATTGGAACTATTATTGCTACAATTGCTATTCCTGAAACCACTTTTGCTGCTCTAATTGTTGCCATTGAAATTATAGTTTTTGCTACTACAACATTCCAACTAAGGTTTCCATAATTTGTAGCACCCTATGTGGCCATTGTTTTTTTAGTTGGGTATTTCTAACAAAGGTCCTAATGCCTTCTTGCTGGTTAGTCTAACCAACCTATGAGTTTGAAGGTTCTTCCCTATGAAAGTTATCAGTGATGTGATTAACCTTCATTGTGCTATTTTGATTGATGCTTAAAGAAGCACTAGAAGTTTATTATAAAACTCTAAGTTTAAGAAAAATACAAAAAGATATAACCATTTACAATACTGTGGATGATAGTAATATATGCCTTAACCTTTAACAACCATCTACTTGCACTAATGTTACATCCTAAAGCCTAATTTGAATTTTGCAAATTAAATCTATGCTTTAATAGCACCTTAATTATCATGCCCCAACCTATGGTTACAATTTGGCACAATGATAATTGCCACATACTTATAGGATTCGATTCAAGAAGTATGCAAGGCTTACAACATGTTAATGAATTCAGTGTAATCTCATAATAATATAATTTATATACAAATATAATGATTGATTACTAGAACAGATATTACAATCTAGCAAAACTTTGAATTTAAAGCATTTTATCTATATAATAATACAAATCATTAATAATTTCATGCAAGCCTACAACATGTTAATGAATTCACTATAATCTCATAATAATATATTCATATACAAATTATAATGATTGATTACTACAGTAGATATTACAATCTAGCTAAACTTTAAATTTAAAACATCATATATATTATATATACTAATACAAATCATTAATAACTGCAATGGAACACAACTTTAAATTTTAAGTACTTGTTATATAGATATAAAATCTTTAAATAAATCTTTAATATACAGACAGTTCAAAACTAGACAATGTCTAATTGTGGAACCATCTTTTTATCTTTATTTGTTCTCTTCAAGTCCTTTATCAAGCTAATCTTTGTTCTTGGATCTCAAAAACAAATAAATAGGAATAACATGCTTAAAAGTCTAGTAAATAACTATATATATATATATGCGCACACACGGGCACACATTGACATGAATCAAGAATATATCAAATTTAACAAATCCAAAATTTAAGTTGTTAAAAGAATAAAGCAATGCATTTATAATCAAATTTCATTGTAACAAAGGAACAAAGTGAAATTTGCAATATGAGCATATACCTAGATAACAAAATTCATTTTATCAAAACAACAGTCTCAAAATTAAATTTTATAGGATGATTAATACTTAATATTTAGTCACTAAGATCACATTCAAATCCATTTTAACTCTACAACCTTTAGGACTATTTATGGTTGCATTTATACCTTGCAATATGGTCAAAATACTGTATTATACCATATGGAGTAGACCAAAGTACTATGCATTTATATTCTATAGTGGGGTTGGAATATCGTATTTATATCTTATGGAATGAGCTAAAATACAACGACACTCCATTTATATCTTGCAACAAGGGAGTAGGCTACAATAATTGCAATATTGATTGCTATACAACCCCCAACAATGGTCTAGAACCTAATCAAGTTAAGAGTCCATAATACTGAATACACTTAAGTAGTTTAAAACAATAATTATGAGTATATGACATTTTTCTGAATAATCCAAATTTTTCAAATCATATTTTTATCAAATTCAATGAATCACATTATACAAAGTTTACAATAGCATTCTGAATAGGGGTGGCAATCGTGTCGTGTTGTGTCGTGTCCGGGTCGTGTCATATTTTGGTCGGATTGAAATACATCAACCCAAACACGATCTGTGAGTTAAACGGGTTAGGTAATTTGGACATGAACACAACCTGACTCAAAACACGATTAACCTGACACGACCTGTGACCCGAGAGGCGGAAGAAATAAAATCCGCATGAAATTTTATAATGGAAAATGAGCCGGCGAAAAGAGGGTAGAGTCAAAGAGAGCGGTGGTATAAATAAAAAATTATCATCATTTAAACTCTCTAAAATGTCATTAAACAGTCATTATTAGTATTTTATCATTTATAAGGTAATTGCTTATGAGTGAAGGAAGTTTCTCGAGAAAAAGAGTAACGGCAGTTGCTTTTATTTTTCACTTTCTTTTCGTTAGAGGGGATTATGATATTTGGACTCAACCGTAACAAAAGTTGCTCCCAAGACGTAGATTAGGTCAAATTGGTTGCATTGCTTCTAATCAGATTAAAATATAATTCATATAATCTAAATTTTGACTATTTAACCAGCTTCGTTTGGTGGAACCGTCAGCTTCATTTTTTTGATCTAGAGGCCTCGGGTAGCGGTGACGGATGGATCATGGCGGCGTATGTGCGGGCGAAGCGGGTGATGGGTTCGGGTCAAAACAGGTCACGGATTCGTGTCAACTCGATTAAATACATGGGTCAATTTGAACCAATTCGGGTTAAGCGGTTGAACCCGAACACGATTCATTTAAATTTCGTGTTGATGGGTCGCGTCATACATGGGTTTATACCACAAAATAGTCAACCCAAACATATTTAATTTATGTCGTGTTCGTATCAAGTTATCGTGTCATGTCAAAAATTGCCACCCCTAATTCTGAATATGTCATCTAAGTTCCAATAATAGCTTGAACAATAAACCTTGAACTAATAGATCCAATTTGTTTAATTAGAACACAAATATATACTATACTTTATGGAGTGCAAATAATCAATTGAAATATAGCATACTATAGACGTCATTTGTAAGTTGCAATTATTTATATAACAAAATTTAGTAGCAATGCAATGAAAACATGCATTTGTATAATAAACAAAATATCTTGAACAGTCCAATTGAAACATTGAAATTCTGGCCATCATTTGATGTATCATGAGAACTTTATTTAATTGTAAAAAAAAAAAACATTTTTGCTATGTAGAAAAGTTGCTTATCTTGCAGTTATACTAAAAATCAAACAGGTCAACTACATTACAAAGATCATTCAAAATTTAATAATTTAAAATAATAATCTCATCGAACTATTATCATATCAATAAGTTGCAATAGGAAAAGATAAAAGTTTAATTGAGAGAGAAAAGGTGACAGATTGCTCAAGGGAGAAATAAAGAAGAGGCGTGCGTTTGGGTTTAATAGAGGGCGTGTAGTTGGGTTCCTAAAGAAGATGGGAAACGCGCTGCCTCCTGCCTCACCTGAGGCGGCTCGTCAGAAGATTGGGACGGGGGGTTACAGCCTCAACTGAGGCGGTTTGGCCCCCTCTCTTGACGAGCGACGACGCGTCAGTTTATGACAGCATATTAACGGAACAAACTATATATATATATATATATATATATAACGACGCGTCAGTTTATGACAGCATATTAACGGAACAAACTATATATATATATATATTAGCTTGACCTCAAAAGCATCCGAGAGTGAATGGTGCGTCCATCTAGCGTTGATGGGACTAACTAGATGGATAAAATAAATGAAAGAGAAACCAGCTTGCCTCGTAAAATAAAAAAAAATCATCATTAATTTGGACGCTTCTTTCTTTTCTCCCACTGCTTTTTACAAACGAATAATTACATCGGTGAGTCAAATTTAAAATATAAAATATAAAAATTAAATCAAAATAAAAAAATATACATCGTCCTGCTTTTGGCATTAAAATTCAAATGATCGGTAGCCCTAACGGTAATCCAGTCAGTCACAGAGTTAGCTTCTCTATAAATATGTTGAATCAGGACGTGTTGAACTCTTCAAAAAATGGATCGGATATCGATAATCAAGGAGTTGGACGGCAAACAGACGCTGAAGTCCTGACAGAACCAGTGGATAACAGTGATAGAGTCCCCCTCAATAATAAGACAATAGGCACCCAGTACATGGGTGGCCCAGAAAATACCCGCCCAAGCTGCCGACAGCTCGGCCAAAGGCACAGATGAGTCAAAAGGCCAAACCCTCCAGCAGCCAACAACTCACCATTCGGTCCACGTACCACAAAAGCTGATCTAGCAGATCTACCTCGAACACTCCCATCAAAATTGATTTTGACAAACCGTAGAGGTGAAGGTTCCCAAGAAATTAAGACCATACGTCGGTGCGCTGTCAGGGCAGCATAGGAGCTTCAGAGGCTAGGGCTGTCAGACTCAATATCGATGTGATGGAAAGTGTACACCGTAGCTAAGGAGGAAGTTGTCCTGATGATCTTGAAGGAAGGAGCCATCTCATTAGTGAACACCAGCAGGTTACGAGATAACCAAATCTGATTAATAATATAAGCCCTCATAGTAACCAACTGATGGAATACCCATCCAAGTCCCGCCTAATCAACCCCAAAAAAGAGATTCGGGGAGAAGAAGTGGCATCGTCCCAGGGCCAGACACTAGAAATATGTCATATCTGTTTGGCTCTAAAACAAGTGAAGATAGCATGGTCAACCGATTCCTCCTCAAGGCCGCATAACGGACAAGTGGGTAGGATGCACAATCCACGCCTCGAGAGAAGGGAACAGGTGGGCAAACAGTTCCAAGCCAGCTTCCAAAAAAACAAGCGAACCCTGGGGTGAGTAGGAAGATGCCAGATCCAAGCCACATCCGAAGACTGTTGAGACTATGGCCTATAAATCCTCAGGAGGTCCCTAATAGGAGCCTGGGACAGATAGGATCCTCCAAACCCTGACATCAGATATATGACCCGGGATAAGAGGAGTGGATAGAATGCATCGGTAGAGGTCATCCCCGAATAGAGAAGATAGCAAAGGGGTATGCCAAGCCAAATGGTCCTGGGTGATTAAATCAAAGACTCTCATACCATTAGGGATGGCAGTGCTGACAAAGGTTGGCCAACGAGATAATGGAAGGTCAGCAAACCACGCATCCCGAACAACATCCACCAAGGCTCCATCGCCAATCATCTACGAGATGCTGTTCAAAATATCAGGAGTATGCCGGCAAACCTCTTTCCAGAAGAAGGAATGCCCTAGAGTAGGCTGAGGATCATCAGGAGAAATCCAGTCTCCATACTTGGCATGCATGAGGGAGCTCCACATACAGTGCGGTTCAAGCAAAAACCGCATGGCGTGCCTAGCAATCAAAGCCTCCCTTCGAACAGTAAGGGACTAGATCCCCAAACCCCCCTCAGATATCGGAAGACAGACGATGTCCCAAGCCACAAGATGAATACCATGTCTATCCTACATGGAGGCCCAAAGAAAGTCTCTGAAATATCTCTCAATCCGCTTCAGACAAGTCACTGGAATAGCCGCATTAGATAACAGATAGAGAGGAAGGGACGAAAGCACATATCGAATAAGAGTAATCCTCACCATCATAGAAAGACCAGTAACCTGCCAACCATCCAGATGATTGCGGACACGCCTCTCAAGATCACTGAAATCAGAGCACCAAGGCCGTCTCCTCATAATAGGAATCCCCAGATAGGAAAGCCGGTCTGCCATAACCGATATTCCTATGATTTGCGTAATAGCCCCCCTTAAAGTAGACGTCATCAAGGGGCTAAAACAAATCAAGGACTTACTCAGATTAACTTTCTGACCAGAAGTCCAACAATAAGACTGAAGAATAGAGGCAAAAGTGGTAGCATTGCTTATTAAAGCCTTACCCAGGAGGATACAATCATCGACAAACAGCAAGTGGGATAGCGAGGGCCCCCGGGGCCTCGCACTGTAGAGGAACAGACAAGAGCCCTGTTGTGCCAGAGAAAGAGCCTGCGATAATGCATCAGCAGAGAGGATAAGTAGAAATAGCGAAAGAGGACAACCCTGCCTCAAACCTACCTCAAAGTGAAAGTAGTCAGTCCGGCCTCCATTAATAAGGATTGAAAAGGATGGGCGATAAACACAGGCTAAGATCCAGTCAATAAAGAGCTGTGCAAATCCAAACTCATGGAGAGTGCATTGTAAGAAAGCCTAGCCCAGTCTGTCGTAAGCTCTCTTCATGTCCAGCTGGATGGCCATGAGACAGTGACGGCCAGAGGCTTGCTGAAGATCTTGCATGAACTCTTGAGCAAGTAGGGCATTATCAGTAATACTTCGGCCTCTAAGAAAAGCCCCTTGCTCCAAAGAAATAAGACGGGGAATCACCATACGCATCCGGAAGACCAAAAGATGCGCACATACCTTATATAAGGTAGTGCAGTGGCTGATTGGCCAGTAATGCTGGGGAATGGAGGCATCCAGACGTTTAGGTAGAAGAGTAACAAAAGTCCGGTTCCACTCAGAAAGAATGGCTTTCAACTAAAAATCAGCTAAAAAATCAGCTGGATGGCCTATGCAACATCCTGTCCTAGAATACCTCAGTAATGATGGAAGAAAAAAAGGAGGAAACCCGTCAGGCCCCTGGGCCTTATCAGCACCAACCACTTTGGTGAAATTTTGCTGCAAATTAGGCCTCGTCTGGATCTAGCTAGCTAGGCAAGGCAGGCTCGGGCCTGAGATTTGAAGTTGTTTTCAGCCTAGACCTGACCTGTTCCAAGCCCATCCGGAATTAAGACAACGTATTGAGCCAAGTCAAGAAATCCCGGTAACAAAGAAAGGAAAAGACTTTGTACACCGCCCCTGGTGCAGCAAGGCTTACGTGGGCTGCACCGCCTCTTCTGATTGGTCCACGTGGCTCCTACATGGATGACCTGCCGAGCGGTATGGCTCTGCTTTGATGTTACGTTCTGAACGTGACGGTCATTTAAAGCAGTTCGCTTTTTTTTAAAATTAGCGTGCGGACGAAAATGCCCTTTCCCTCCATCCTAGCGCCATTTTACGTTGTATTTCATCTGTGCAAGAAGAACTCTCTTTCTTCCCCGGTCAAAAGAAAATATTTCAGCTTCGAGGCTGGAAAACCTGGCTACTGGAGTCTGTGTACAAAAACTTCTGGAGGAAATGTCATCTGCAACACAAAGTAAAAAGTCTTTCCTCCAACTTCGTTCTAAAGCTCCTTTATTACACCAACAGTTTTTTCTGGTTAGAGTTAGTTAATGCATGACCAAACCGTTTAATACGCGGATAACTTCCTTAGAACAAAATAGTTATGACATTCTGGGAGTCATAACTATTTTGTAAGCACGAATTTCATCTCTGCACGATGAACTCTTTGGATTAAAAGAGTATGACATTCGTGCTTACAAAATAGTTATGACTCCCAGAATGTTATAACTATTTTGTTCTAAGGAAGTTACCCGCGCATTAAATGGTTTGGTCACGCATTAACTAACTCTAACCAGAAAAAACTGTTGGTTAATAAAGGAGCTTTAGAAAGAAGTTGGAGGAAAGACTTTTTACTTGTGCTGCGGATGACATTTCCTTCAGAAGTTTTTGTACACAGACTCCAGTAGCTAGGTTTTTCAGCCTCGAAGCTGAAATATTTTCTTTCGACCGAGGAAGAAAGAGAGTTCTTCTTGCACAGATGAAATACAACGTAAAATGGCGCTAGGATGGAGGAAAATGGCATTTTCATCTGCACGCTAATTTTAAAAAAAATGAACTGCTTTAAATGACCGTCACGTTCAAAACGTAATATCAAAGTAGAGTCATACCGCCCGACAGATCATCCACGTAGGAGCCACGTGGACTAATCAGAAAAGACGATGCAGCCCATGTAAATCTTGCTGCACCAGGAATGATGTACAAAGTCTTTTTTCAAAAAAAATAATAGCCGACGATGCCCCGAAAGAAATTTTGTCTTTTTACTTGTACATTAAGATTTCAAAAAAAAAAAAAATTATTTGCCGCAACATGGCGGGCGCAGCTTACCGGCCCCCTGTGTGACATAACATCATGGTATAGGCAAGTGTCTCTTTCATGAAGAATCCGGGCATTATAATAAGCTTAACAGAAAAACAAAAATAAAGGAAAGAAAAAAAAAACAATCTATAAATAGTGCTAAAGGGTTAAGGCACTTTGTACTTGCGTCTGCTGCAAGCCTTTCTTGAATTAGAGATTGTTACATATAAATAGTGCTCGGCTGACCATGGGTGATCAATGGATAGTCGGTTGCCATTAAAGTATGACAGCCAAAATTTGTTCCGACTTCTGATGCTGTGGCCTTTGCCCTTCTCTGAGTGCACCTGCCCTCTCTCCCGGTTGAATTTTGGAATAAAGAGGTGTTTAGGAAGATTTTGGAGCCGGCGGGTGAGTTTCTCTTCGCTGACTCTGCAACTCGGCAGCTTTCCAGGGGGGATTCGCCAGAGCCTACGTTCGTGTAAATCTCCGGCATCCTCTCCGGCCGGGTGTTCAAATTCAGGGTGTCGGAATTCCTTTTTGGCAGCAGTTCCAATTTAAAAATCTGGAAGGTATCTGCCCGATCTGTTGTTCAATCCACCTCATGGCCCATGCATTCTGTCTTCTCCAGCTCCGGAGGCTAAGCAATCTTCGGTGGGGCCTTGTTTTGGACCTTGGATGACAACTTTGTGCCGTCGTCGTCCATCGATTTTGGAGCAGAGGACTTCATTGAGGCATCCTGGATCCTCCCAGGTCAGTTCCGATCCACCCTCTGCTGGTTCTCAGAAGCTGGAATCGATGCCGAACGGCTGGTCGATTCTTGTGAAGGTGAGTCGGTGGAGATCTTCTAAGGCTGGTACATCCAATCTCTGTGTGCTATCAGCTCCAGCCCTCGCTTCGGCCGATTTGCAAATGGGGTCTGGGTCAGTAGGGGATGACTCCTGCAACAGTCTTGGCGTGCCGGTTGAGGGAGCCAGTGCCGTTATTATCAGTCCTAAGGAGGCCGAGAGGATTGATGTTCAGACAGCAAGTCAAGATATCCAAATTGTTGTGGCCCCATGTTTGAAGTCCACTAATCCTTTTGCCATTCTGGGTGCGGGCAAGTGGGATGGTTCGTCCTCTGCCTGGTCTGATGCCAATCCAGGCCCTTCTAAGCGTGCCAGGCCGGTGGAGTCTCTCCCTCTGCGGTCGTCTGTTACAAGGGATAATCGGAAAGGCAAAGGCACTATTTCCATCTCTAAAGGTTCCAATCTATCTGCTAGCCCTATCCTTGGTCGAGGTTCTAACTCTGATGGTAGCAGGTCTGATAAGGTGTCCCCGGGACAGGAGTCAAGCAATGTTGTAATTGGGGGCCAGTCGTCAAAGGATGTTAATTCTAAGGGTGAAGCGGCTCTATCCTGCCTTAAATTGGCCATCCAGGGTCAGTCTAACGATCCTGACCCCCCTGGAAGTGGATCTCGAGGTGCGGGAGCTGCATCTGTGGTAGCTGACCAAAGGCCTGATAATCCTAGTTTGGTTTGTATAAAGCAGTCGATTGAGGATGGTACCCTGCCTTCGGGGTACCTTTCTGATTCAATTATGTTGGAAGATCAGGGTGGACATCACCCTTTCCCCCAATTGTAAATGAAAATTCTTATATGGAATGTTAGAGGAGCTCAAAACCGTCTTTTCGATCCTCTTTTGGTAGATTGTTGCAGATTCATAATTTTGATATATGTATCTTAACGGAAACCCGGTTGTCAGGAGACAGCTTGGCCCGGTTTCGGCGATAGACTGCTAGCACTTGGTCTTCATATGCTGTGGAGTCCGAAGGTCTTTCTGGTGGGATTGTTGCTTTTTGGCGGCACTCATCGATATCTGTGAACGCCTTCCATCAGTGTAATCAACAGATAGCTCCTCTTGTCGTGGAAGGGTCTAATGACCCTCGGCTCCTCTCGGGGATTTATGCTAGCACTAATTTCAGGGAAAGGCGTGTTCTCTGAGCTGAGATCCTCTCCCTCCTCAATCAGGGTATCCCTTCCATTGTTGCTGGTGATTTTAATTGCATTGTGGCTGCTAGTGAAAAGAGAGGGGGTAGACGAGTCTTTGATTCAGCGGATATCACTGAGTTTAGATCGTTTATCTCTTCTGCTGGTTTGCTGGACTTGGGATTTTCTGGAGCCCAATTCACCTGGTGTAATAACCGTTAGGGTTCAGCTCATGTTTGGGAAAGGCTGGATAGAGCCCTAGCAACTCCTCAATGGTCTCAGATGTTTCCCTCCGCCACTGTCACTCACTTGCCCAGGATTGCGTCTGATCATTGTCCGATCTTGATTTCCACTGATCCTGCTTCTTATCAGCGACGACAATTCAGATTTGAGCAATTCTGGACGTCCTACCCTTCAGCTCGTGCTATTATATCCCAGGTCTGGCACGTACCTATGAGAGGTAATGCTTCTTATCGGCTCTCTAGATGGTTGGAGCTGGTTAGACGTCGGCTGATCAGATGGAATAGATTTGAGGTCGGCAATTTAGTGAGACAGATTGAGCAAGTTGAAGCTGACATTACTGTTATCCAAGGAAAAGAGGAACGGGATGGCTCTCTATCTGTTTCTGATCTCTCCTCTCTTCGCTCCAAGCTTGCTCTTCACCACTCTCTCCTCCTGCAGCAGGAGATTTACTGGAGACAACGGTCTAGGGTCCAGTGGATTCGGGAAGGAGACCATAACACCAGGTTCTTCCATCAGGCCACTTTGAAGCATCGGGCTGCTAATAGAATCCGGAGTATAGCTGATGAGAGGGCAATCTCCAGACTGACCCTGTTGTTATCCGTGATCAGTTACTTCAGGTTTTTCAGTCTAGATGGACTGAGTCAGATGGTGATGGTGTAACATCCTGAAAACCTTATAATCTATGGCATTTTCAGTTAAAATGAAAGTCAGAAAGTTTTCTTGAAATATGGGTGTGTTGGCCTTTTGATAAATGTAAAGAGAAGAAATTTTGGAGTAAATAAGTATATTTCTAAATGTTAATGAGTCTGATTTGAGAAATTGAGAGACTTAAGTTTAATGGGTTTAAATCACAAGAAAAATCAAGTTTAGTTTGAGTTTTATCCTAAAATGACGTTTTTAGTGGTTGGAGTCGACTCTAATCTGAGTGGAGTCGACTCCGGCACGGTTTTAAACTTTCGGCACGCTTAGGAGTCGACCCCTGCAGTGCTGGAGTCGACTCCTACTTTCAGGAGTCGACCCTACTTTTCTGGAGTCGACCCCTACTTCTGCTCGAGCCGACTCGCAATCTGTTCGAGCCGACTCCGCGACGGCAGGTTTTTCTGAGTTAAATCTTGAGAAATTCATATTTAATCCGTTTCAAGTCCGATTTGGATGCCGTTTGAACCGTTGGATTTCTAAAATCGAGTTCTTCAAGATGGTAAAGTCTTTTCTTAGAAATGTTACATAAAAGTATAGATTTAAGCGAAAAAGGATGATCTGGGCTATAAATCTATTAAAAAAATGCTATATCAGGGGCAAAATGGGAAAAGGCTCCGATGTCAATTGCAAATTGTGTTAAGGGCAACTTAGGAAAGAAAATATAAGGGCAAAATAGCATGGTTATAAGTGAGCCACGTGTTTTCCAAAAAGTGTGTTAAGAGTGTGTGAGGGTAAAAGGGAGATTTGGCATGCCTTAACCCTTAAGTTTCCTATGACTTGGTCCCCAAGTCATTAGAGAAAAAGGGGAACGTGGGTTCAGCCAGAGAAAAGAAAGAAAGAAAGAAAGAAAGAAAGAAGAGAGAAAAGAGAGGAAAAGGAAGAAGAAGAAGAAGAAAAAGGAGGAAGAAAGAGAAAGGGAAAGGGAAGCTTGGGGTTTGTGCTCGACTCCAGGTAAGCTATAGCTTCCCTAGATCTTGTATGACTTTAGATTTTCTTAGATTAGTGTATTTTGAGGTAATAGTAGAAGTAATCTTGAGTAGAGATTGGGTGGAAGAAAATAATGAGATATTAGAGGATAGATCATGTATGCATGCATGGTTCGTGGGAAAACCTCGTGTGGAGGTAATCCTAATAGCTATTGTATCTGTATGTTGACGTAGGTCAAGAGGGTTATTCCAGGGAGCCGAAATACCAGAGTTGAGTACCAGTTGTACCAGTCGAGGAGTAACCTACTAAGGTGAGTGGATTTCTCATCTAGCAATGAGAGGTTAATTTGAGCTAGTATAATGAGATTTATACCTAGTTATGGTATGTTATGTTTAGCAGAGTATTATGTATGTTTTAAATATGAGAAATGAGAACCTAGTATATGATAATCTGATAAATGAGTTTTGAGCATAAACACATAAGCATGAGTTTCGATGAGGGAATTTTTAATGTATACATGGCATATTTGCATGATAAAGCTTTACAAATGATGTATGAGTCATACTGAGCATCAGGCAGCTAGGGGGCTGATCACCCTTTAGACTGTACTGTAGCATGAGCATTGCACACTACTATCGAGCCGGCACCTCCTTGCGAACAGATCGTACGATGAACCCCAGAATCAGGGGTGAGTGCATGCCTAACCAGGCCAGTGGGGCTGGTTGTGAGCAGCCCGTGGGGGCATGAATCATAGCTCAGTGGAGCTGATTACTATATATAGCCCGTGGGGGCAGAGAGAAAACCCGAGGTTCCAGGGTTAAGGAACAAAGCACTTTGCCAGGTGAACCGCACGGGTAAGGGGTGCTATTTGTGCGGGGATCCTGTTGCTAGTCACGCACCCGATGAGAGTACACCTACAGAAGGGCGACTGTAGGGTGGTACCTCAGAGGCATTACACACACAGCCCAGCATCATGAGATCTAAAAGCATATGTTGTGATATAAAAAGGGCCAATGGGCCAAATAGTTATCCCGAGAGGGAGATCTTACTTGAGATGCCAGTGGGCAAGCAGATCCTGATGGGAGTCTGGGTTGTAGATAAAGAATGCATATCTTCATATTGTAATGCATGAAGTTTTATTTTAATGAGTTATCTTTCAGTGAAGAGTTATTATAGAGTATTCCAGTACTGATATGTTATTTGAAGAATAAGCTACATTTTATTTTATCTGATATCATGTTAAAAATGTACTTTGAGTTGTACAAGTTAAATAGTTTCAGCATACGATTGAAATTAAGAGGTTATGGTTCTCTATTTCTCCATAGTTAGATGGTTATCCAGTCACTGGGACTTAGGTCTCATCCCTCTATGATTTAAATGTTCTTTCAGATCAGTGAGTATTTCTGCCAGGATCACAAGATAAGCAGGACAGGACCCTTAGCTGGTGAAGCTTGCTTGGATGCAAGAGTGTTTAAATGCTAGCCTTGTATATTGAGAGAGTGTGGTTTGATAATTGTATTTTGTATATGTGTATGTGTACAGTGGGATGTAATGATGTTTTAGACCTTTTTGGATATGAATACGAGACTTATGTTTTGGAGAAATTATGAGTATGATGTGTGCACTTAGGATTTTAATGTCGAATGTGAATGTGATCTTGTAAACTGCCTGAGGAATGTCATGAAAAATATTATCTGAGCAGGTTGATGCTTAATGTTGATTGGGTGATTTGTGTATATAATTGAGATGAAAATGAAAAGTTTTTAACAGGATGTGTTTTTCGTGTGTCTGCCACTTATGATATTAGTTGGGGTTCTCTAGCTCTTTATGGAGCGCTACATAAAGACTAGTAAAACTCTATCCGATTACCACAAGTGTGCAGGTGTGCAGTCGGTAGCCCCAGAGAGGAGGGGAGCTGACAGATGGGGCTCCTGTGTTTAGGGTTTCTCCTACTAAGAAGGTCTCTGATCAGCAGAACGACCTTTTGACCAGACCGATCACGGCTGAGGAGATTCGTACGGCTTTATGGGACCTCGGGCCTATCAAGGCTCCGAGCCCTGATGGCTTTCCGCCATTATTTTTCCATCATTATTGGGACATTGTTGGCCAGGAGGTTACTCAGGCCATTCAGAGTGCTTTTCTCTCTAAATCTATTCCTACTGACTGGAATCGCACTCTTGTTACTTTGGTTCCAAAGCGCCATGATGCTTCTTTCCCTCATCATTTTGGCCGATCAGCCTGTGTACTACACTATACAAGGTATGTGCTCGCCTTCTTGCTTTTCGGCTGCGTGTGGTGATCCCTCAGCTCATCTCTGCTGAACAAGGGGCTTTCATCAGAGGTCGGAGTATCTCTAATAATGTTCTCATTGCACAGGAGTTCATGCATGATCTTCAGAGAACCTCGGCCAGTCAGTCTCTTATGGCAGTCAAGCTTGATATGGAGCGTGCCTATGACAGGCTGAGCTGGACTTTTTGCATCGTACTCTGATTGAGTTTGGTTTTCATGACCTATTCATGACTAGATTATGGCCTGTATCCAGAAGCCTTCTTTTTCTCTGAGTATTAATGGGATGCAGACTAGTTTCTTCCATTCTTCTGTGGGTTTGAGACAGGGATGCTCGTTATCCCCATTTATGTTTGTTTTGGCTGCGGATGACCTTTCCCGTGCTTTTCACCAGGCTCAGCAGGACAGTCGTATTGCTTCCTTTCTGGCTGGTCCTTCGGGACCCCCTATTTCTCACCTTCTTTTTGCAGACGACTGTATTCTTTTGGGCCAGGCCTCTGTTCGTAATGCTGCTAGTTATGCCTCTCTTATCCAGTACTACTGCCGTGCTTCAGGGCAAAAGGTCAACTTAGATAAGTCCTCCATTTGTTTCATCCCTAAGACCTCCAGGTCCATCAGGGAAGCCATTCACCAAGCTTTGAGCATCTCTGCTAAGGCTGATGAGCTGTCCTATTTGGGCATCCCGGTTTTGGGTAGGCGTCCCCGTATTAGTGATTTCGCTATTTTAAAGAGACGCATTCGGGACCGGATTGATGATTGGTAGATTACCAGCTTATCCATGATGGCCAGGATCACTCTTATCCGCTCTGTCCTTACGTCCCTTCCAATGCATCTTATCTCTAATGCTGCGGTTCCTATCACTTGCTTGCGCCGGATAGAGCGGTGGTTCAGGGACTTTCTATGGGCTTCTACGCAAGACTGCCATGGCATTCATCTTCAGGCATGGGATTTGATTTGTATGCCTTTGAATGAAGGGGGACTTGGTATTCAGTCCCTGCTTGTGAGGAGAGAAGCTTTGATGGCTAGACACGCTTCGAGGTTTCTCCTTGATCCTTATGGTTTCTGGAGTTATTTCATGAGAGCTAGATAAGGTGACTGGTCCTCGGATTTGGATCATCAGTCTATACAATGGCACTCCTTCTTTTGGAAGGAGGTGTGTCGTCATGCTCCGCCTATTCGGAGCAATATATCATGGATGATTGGGGAGGGCTCCTCGGGGGATGTCATTCAGGATAGTTGGATCTCGAATCTCCCCCTTTCCCACTGGCCATCCTTTATCAGCATGGATGTTCCGCAGCATATGAGGGTGCGGGATCCCATCATTCCTAATCTCTTTTCTTGGAATACCTCTGTGGTGACCAGCTTATTTGGGAAAGAGCTTGCTCGGAGGATCCTTTTTATTCCCTCACTCTGGGACATATACCTGATATGAGGTTATGAACGAGGTCATGTCTGTCCAGGGCCCCCACTAGGGACCTTATTGTGATTTTTAGACCCCAGCCTCAGGATTCGCGGGATGCGAAGTGGATATGGAGGCTCCTTGTTCATCCCAGAGTCCAGTTATTTATATGGAAGATAATGTGGGTCTGTCTTCCTTCTTGCTCTCTGCTGTCGAGAAGGGGTCTTCATATTGAGGCAGTATGTCTGCTGTGTGGGAAGGATGAGGAGACTATTGATCATGCCATTTTTATATGTCCCATTTTATGTGGGATTTGGATGAGAATGGGTTATGATTGCAGTATGGATGGCTCTTGTTCTTCGTGCTCCCCTTTCCTTCATGCCCTCCGGACGACTACTAGACAGCGCAGCGCCCTTTGGGCTATCACTGCTTATCAAATTTGGCTATTGCGGAACCATCTCATCTTTACTAATGAGACGATTTTCCCTCACAGACTTGTTCAGAAGGTTAGATCCATGGTGGCTGAAAGTGCTTCCCTTCTCAATGATTCTGATTTTTCAAACCTTGGCCTCTGGAGCTCCTCTGCTGCTTCGGCAGCGAACCGTCGTACGGTTAATATATCTTGGGAGCTCCCCCTCCAGGGTTTATAAAAATCAACTTTGATGGAAGTGTTCGTGGCAGACTGGCTGGATCTGCTTTTATTATTCGGAGGACTGATGGAGCCTTGCTGGCAGTGGGTAGTTTTGGCTCTCTGGATTCTTCTGTCCCCATGGCTGAGCTTTATGCAGCATGGGCTGGTATCTCCCATGCTGTTCGGCAGCTACATACCCGTTGTCTGATTATCGAGGGGGGTTCTCTCTCTGTTATTCGATGGCTTAGATTGGGATGATGTGATCAGATCTCCATCAACCTCATTCATAGTGACATTCAGACTGCTCTGCGGGGTTTTCTCAGTGTCCATATCCGATACATCTATCGAGAGGCCAATTCTACGGTAGACTGAATTGCGACTGCTATGGCTCAGCACGAAGGTTCTTGGATTTGGAAACAGGGTAATCCAGGCCCTTCTACGCAGATTTTGTACTCTGATAGTTCTGGGCTGACTCGCACGAGGATAGTATGATCGCCCATCTGTATTTAAAAAAAAAAAAAAGAAGAAGGCTTCCATACGAAAGAGTTTTACCCTGAGATCTTTTATTTTCTTTTCTTTTTCCTTTTTTTCTTTTTTTTTGCAATGCGGATGGGCTGTCCTCTATCATGCATGCAGAAGGATTTCCAATGAGTCTCTATCTCTGTTCCAAATGTTTCTTTTGGTGGGGGTCGCTATGAGGCGTTACATGCGGGTGAACCCTAACTTAGAATCCACATAAATGTTTAACCATAGGATAACATACGAGGGCAATAGGGGGAGAAGATTTCATTTCCATAACCCCCTTCAATAATAGTTAGGAGCGCAACTCTTGATCCATTTAACTCACTTAATTTGATTCAATATATTATATACCGAGTCATGTTACCTACCTTTCGATAAGGATAAGGATTTTTTATTCCCTTAATAAACAAGTTATGTTCAAAAAGATTTTTTACTTGCATATAACTTGACTTGTATCTGGTTTGATCTAGCCTAATTATTGCCCCTCATAATAATTCTCAAATATTTTCACCCAGCAAATAGTGATTTTCAAGGAAGCATTTAGCATCTCATATGAGCTCGCCTTAGAAACCGTATGAAAGCTTTCATCATTATGTCATCATTAAAAATTTTATTGAGTGGCAATGATCTCCCAAGGTGAGAGATGTCAAGTTCAAACACGAAAGTTCTTGAAAATCTCAAGCGCAAACCATGATAGTAACTAATAACTACTATATTTTTTAAAGAAAAAATAACTAATTTGTAACATTGAAAATAAGACATAAATAAATAAATAAATGCTTTCAACATTCACCTCCATTCTGGTGCTATGATCTTCTATTAAATAGATTTTCATAAAATTACTGTTCTATAATGCTAGTTCCTGACAATGCTTATAACAACTTTCATTTTTCTCATCTTAAATGATTTGGAATTATATAGTATTTATATATTGTTTACTAAGATGTTCACTTAATAACATAATACCTCTGGATGGTACAAACAAAATTTATATAAATACAAATTTTAAAAAAAGAATAATTGAGAACAATACAAATGTCAAGTAAAATAAGTATTTTCATTATAGCAATCATTAGAATAATAGTTAAATAATGGTCATTACATGTCTATCTATTATTAATTAATGAAATAATACAAGGTAACCTTTTGGAAACTATCGTAACAGCCATGAAGGTGTTTTTATATAAAACATCAATTATTTTAAATCAACACATACCTATATCATATACATAAATTTTGATTTAAAATTAGATTGATATAATATAGGCTCGGTTGGTATAATATGCAATCCGGAATAACAAAATTAGATTGGATTGGCTCGATCCTGAGCATTCATTGGATTGGTTCTATATTCAAAATTTTTAACCATAGAAACATAAAATTCATCATAAAAAATATGTTTTTTGTGAAATCTAACGCAACTTTTTAGAAAAGTAATAATATTTATTATTAATATACAATTATAAATATTATATTATAACTCATATTATATTAATAATATATGATTATTATTATAATCATATAATATTAACATATTATATATTTTAATACTAATAATATAATATAGTGATATTATATTAATATATTAATATTATAGTATTATTTACATTTATTAAATTAATATAAATTATATATATATATACGTACGATACTATTGATATAATTATATATTTTTATATTATATTTATAAATATATTATTTATTTATTATAGTAAAAATTGTAATTTTATATAATAATTTATTATAATATTCTAATATTATTATGTTTTATATTTTATTTTTTTTAATTTTTAGTTATGGTTTTAAATATTATTTATAACGAAATAAGAAATAATTTTTGATTATACTTGCTGAATGCATTTTCTAGAGATGAGAAAATAAAAATTGAAAACTATTTTTAAAAAATAAAAATAAAAAAGGAAAGCATAAAATGTTCTCAAAAATATAGTTTTATAATTCTACTATTTATAATTTAATTTACTGAGATTTTGTTGTGTAACCCAACAATGAGCAAACTGTTAAAGATCTACAAATTAAGTATATGTTCTATATAGTTTTTGATTGCCTTTCCATTCCACCATATTTCATGCTCTTAATAAGGCGTTGAATGCTTCTTTTTCCGATCTTTCTTCTTCTAGATAAAAATAAAAACAGAAAAACAGAAAAGAATTACAGCCATCCACCATTACAATTGCATGATGAAGAAATTGGTCAAAAAAGGGGCAAAGAAAAAGAGGGTACGGTAAACAGAGGAGGAGCAGCAGGAGCAGGAGGAGGGTGAAACCCAAAATTATTTCTGGGACTGCCTTGAAACAATTATTGCCCATACTTCTGAAGCCAGCCATATATATATATATATATATATATATATATATATATATATAGATTAATAAACTACATAATTTCTTGGTAAATTAAATAATAATAATAATAAGAGGCTCCTCGGGCGAAATGGGGCTAGCTTTTCTTTATCATGGGTGATGTGGCTGATCTAGCGCCGTTAGAATAAATGGTAATAGCAGCTAACGGAGGTCCTCCCCTAACCCCGAGATCCTCCTCCGATCTCGGGGTGCACAAGCATCATCTCACCTCTGAGACCCCCTCCGATCTCGGGGTGAGGTCACCGCATCTCAACCCCGAGACCCCCCTTCAGTCTCGGGTGCACAAACATCATCTCACCCCGAGACCCCCTCCGGTCTCGAGGTGAGGTCACCGCATCTCAACCCCGAGATCCCCTCCGGTCTCGGGGTGCACAAGCATCATCTCACCCCCGAGACCCCCTCCGATCTCGGGGTGAGGTCACCGCGACCGGGGTGAGGTCACCGCATCTCAACCCCGAGACCCCCCTCCGATCTCGGGATGCACAAGCATCATCTCACCCCTGAGAATACCTCCGGTCTCGGGGTGAGGTCACCGCATCTCAACCCTGAGACCCCCCTCCGGTCTCGGAGTGCACAAGCATAATCTCACCCCCGAGACCCCCTCCGGTCTCGGGGTGAGGTCACCGCATCTCAACCCCGAGATCCCCTCCGGTCTTGGGGTGCACAAACATCATCTCAACCCTGATGCGTGTCGTAGCGCAACGATTTAAATACCTTAATTTTACTATTAGGATAGCGAGGGTAAGGGATCGATTCCACAGGGACTTTAGCGATTATCTTGAAATATTTTTATAAATTTAACTAAATACATAACTAAGTAGATAATTAATAGTGCAAAATAATAAGATATGGTTTATCTTATTAGAGCACGGTTCGTACCTATAGATCACGGCCCGTCTCTTTTAAGAATAAATCAGTCTAAATTATTTTCACTTAAATAGAATTTAATAACAATTAACATGAATAGAAATTTTATTTCAATAACATCCAAGAGTGCATATTAAAATCTAAAATAGAAGAGTTTTAATTTCTAACATGAAGAAGACAATAAAATAGCAATAAAATAAACCCGCGATCCAGAGCTCCTGGGAACAGCCGGACGTGAACAGCCGATCTCCACAAACCACGGACGGCCTCCTCCTCCACGGCATGAACAGAAACGGCACGAACAGAGCACCCGAGAACAGAGCAGAATTTCGACGGATGAACATAAAAACAGATCTCCTGGAATTCACCATGGCACGATCAGACTCTTCTCCCGGATGCAGCGCACTAGATGGACGGCTTCCTTGGACTCCCTTTGTACTATTTGTAAAGGCCCCGGACGCGGCCTTGACGCGGCGAGGAGTCTGTTTCAAAACAGAGAACGCAGCGGAAGCAAGGAAAATAACAAGATAAATCTAGATAAATAACCAATAAAATTCAAATTCCTTCTAAAAGAATTTAATTCTCTCAATTTGATAACTTCCAATCTAATCTATTCCTTAATTGGTAAAGAAAACTGTTAGAAATTGAATGGAGAAGAATCGGCGGAAACAGAGAACTTGGCTGAAAAAACGATGAAGTCGGCACTTGGTTTGCCGACTTCACTTTAAAATCCATGCTAAAACAGATAAATCAATGAAAAATCAATTTTGAGCTCATCTTAAATCCGATTTGAGTGCCGTTTGCGTTATTAAATCCCTAAAATCGAGCTCTTTAAATTGATAAGATTTTATCTAAAATATTATATAAAATATTAAAATATTAAATAATAATAGGTACGTTAAATTATTAATTAATAGGTTTAATGATAATTATTTATGCGTTTATCACTCCCCCCAACTTGAATCTTACTCGTCCTCGAGCAAATAAGAAATTTAGAAATATGTACCAAGCTATTCCAAGAATTGATAGTTATCTTATAGTTTTTTTTTTTTTTTAAGATCATAAGGGAAGTACTTCATTGGATTATTAAGTTTTTTTAATGATAAAGTGTAGTCCATAAGAATTTATAGAAGTCTTCCTTCACCAACTTTTTACTTCTCTGATTAAGTCTTCTAACTTAATTTGGGTTGGGTGTAATGTCTTTTGTACTTTGGTTCTTTATTTATTTATTTATATGTAAAGTCAGTGCAATGTCCTAACCCCTTGCTTTCTAATTAACCCTTGTAGCGAGCTTTAGGCCAATGGCTCCCAAACCAATTGGTTTTAGGGCATTAGGTGTAAAACACCCCTCAGACTTACTGACTCGAGTTAAAAAGGCTTTAGGTAGGACTGACTCTATTTAGGTTCTTTTACATTCCCACCTTTTTACGCGAACAACATCACTTTCTTAGGTGACGGGGCCGGTTACTCAGTGAAAAATGCTAAGAACCTAATCTATTAACTTTAAGAGAGATTTTTTTTTTTTCTTTCTTTTTTTTTTTTTTTGAATAACATTTTCACCCATACCCTTATTAAGTAGATTGTACTATTAAGATCAGTGGTCAGGAGGGTCTGAAATTATTCTAAAAATTATTCCGGGCTAAACCCTACCTTTTATTAGGTTTTCTTAATAATTTATTCTCAGTATTTCAAATAATAATAATAATAATAATAATAATAATCTAACATTAATTCATTAATAGTTCATAGACTACTTGATTAACTTCAAATCGAGACACATCTGATTATAGTTTTACTCGAGGATTTATTATTCTTTTTCCTCCCCCCCAACTTAATTTCCATTGTCCCTAATGGAAGAAAAATTAATAATTCAAGGAAAGATACTACCTGGTAGAGTATTTGAAGGTTGGAAGTTTCATTGTTGCCATCTTCTTTCAATCTGCTTCTGTTGCTCTTCTCTGGTCATACTAAAAGAACACACTAAAAGAACAGAAAGTTAAAAATAACTAATAAACTGGGTTGCCTCCCAAGAGCGCTAAGTTTAAAGTCTTCAGCCAGACTGTGCTACTTATTATGATAATGTTGGGTTCACAAGATCAATTGATTCAACAACTTCTCCATCATTAATTTCTTCTATATATGGTTTCAAACGTTGGCCATTTACTTTGAATGTATTTCCTTGCTTGGGGTCTTTAAGCTCTACAGCTCCATGGGAAAATACTTGAGTTACTATAAAAGGTCCATTCCATCGTGAACGAAGTTTTCCAGGGAAAAGGTGTAATCTTGAATTGTAAAGCCATACTTTTTGATTTGGTTCAAAAAATTTTCTACTAATAAATTTGTCATGATATGCCTTGGTTCGTTCTTTATAAATTTTTGAGCTCTCATATGCCTCATTTCGTAGCTCTTCTAACTCATTCAATTGGAGTTTTCTATTGACACCTGCATTTTTCATATCATAATTAAATTGCTTGATAGCCCAAAATGCACGGTGTTCTAATTCTACAGGTAAATGACAGGCTTTTCCAAATACGAGCCTGTAAGGAGACATTCCTATGGGAGTTTTAAATGCAGTACGATAAGCCCATAATGCATCATCCAAACGTTCTGACCAATCTTTCCTATCAGGTCTCACCATTTTCTCAAGGATATTTTTAATTTCTCTATTTGATATTTCAACTTGGCCACTAGTTTGGGGATGATAAGGTGTAGCTACCTTATGAGTAATTCCATATTTGTTCATTAATCCTTCAAAGTGTCTATTCGTGAAATGTGTACCCCCATCACTAATTATAGCCCTTGGGCATCCAAAACGACTAAGGATATTATGCTGAATAAACTTGATTACAACTTTATGATCATTGGTTCGAGTTGCCATGGCTTCAATCCATTTTGACACATAATCAACTGCCACTAGAATGTATTCAAATCCAAAAGAGGAAGGAAATGGGCCCATAAAATCAATACCCCATACATCAAAAATTTCTACAACCAAGATAGGGTTTAGGGGCATCATGTCTTTTTGAGATATATTTCCTGTTTGTTGACATTGGAGACAATTACGGCTAAATTCATGTGCATCTTTAAAAAGAGTTGGCCAATAAAACCCACTTTGCAGTACCTTTGCTGCAGTTTTCTTTCCACTAAAATGTCCTCCACAGGCAAGAGAATGACAGAAGTTAAGTATACTTTTGAATTCACTTTCGGGAACACATCGCCTAATCACCTGATCTGAACAGTACTTAAATAATTCAGGGTCTTCCCAAAAGTAATATTTGATTTGTGAGAAAAATCTATCTTTTTCTTGTTTTGTCCAGTGGGAAGGTACTTTTCCTGTTGCCAAATAATTCACAATGTGGGCAAACCAGGGAAGACTGCTATGGGAAATTGAAAACAATTGCTCATCAGGGAACTTATCTCTGATTATTTCTTTATTGTATTCCACTGAGATCCTAGAGATATGATCTGCTACCATATTTTCAGAACCTTTCTTATCTAAGATTTCTAGATCAAATTCTTGTAGTAGAAGGATCCATCTAATTAGTCTGGGTTTTGTGTCCTTTTTTGATATAAGATGCCTCAACGCTGCATGATCTGAGTAAACTAAAACTTTAGACCCTAACAGATATGATCTAAACTTTTCTAGGGCAAACACAACTGCTAGTAATTCTTTTTCAGTGGTAGTATAGTTCATTTGTGCATTGAAAGAGTTTTGCTAGCATAATAAATTACATGGGTTCTCGATTGAGTTTCTGTCCTAGAACTGCTCCTACAGCATAATCAGAAGCATCACACATGATTTCAAAAGGTATGGTCCAATCTGGGGGCTTGATAATTGGTGCAGTGGTCAAAGCAGTTCGAAGAATGTTATAGGCTGTTAGACAATCTTTATCAAAATTAAAAGAACTATCCTTGGTCAACAAATTACATAATGGTCGAGAAATTTTACTGAAATCTTTGATGAAATGTCTATAAAAACCAGCATGACCAAGGAAAGATCGTACTTGTTTAACTGAGGTTGGGGGTGATAGATTTGAGATCAATTCAACCTTGGCTTTATCAACCTCAATACCTCGCTCTGAAACAATGTGTCCAAGCACAATTCCCTCATGAACCATAAAATGGCTCTTCTCCCAACTTAGGATTAAATTCATTTCCATACATCATTTCAGTACCTTAGTCAAGTTCTCGAGGCAGCTATCAAATGATGCACCAAAGACTGAAAAATCATCCATAAATACTTTCAAAAATTGATCAATCATATCAGAAAATATGGCCATCATACATCGTTGAAACGTGGCTGGTGCATTACAAAGACCAAACGGTATACATCTAAAGGCAAATGTTCCAAAGGGACAAGTGAATGTGGTCTTTTCTTGATCTGCAGGAAATACTGGGACTTGATTGTATCCTGAATATCCATCTAAGAAACAAAAGAAACTTTGTCCCGCTAGCCGTTCTAGAATTTGATCGATAAAAGGCAAAGGAAGTGGTCTTTCCTAGTCACGGCATTCAACTTTCGATAATCTATACACACTCTCCAACTAGTTGATGTACGAGTAGGAATTGATTCGCCCTTTTCATTTTTAATCACGGTAATACCTGATTTTTTAGGTACTACTTGGATTGGACTGATCCATTGGCTATCTGAAATTGGATAAATAATACCAGCATCAAGCCATTTTACTACTTCCTTCTTAACAACATCCCTCATGTTTGGATTTAGCCTTCGTTGCATGTCTCTATGTGGTTTGGCTTCAATTTCACTATGAATGTGGTGCATGCAAACGGAAGGGTCAATTCCCTTAAGATCAGCTATTGTCCATCCAATCGCCTCTTTATGTTCTTTAAATACATCAACCAATTTATCTTCTTGCTCAGAGGTTAGGGTAGATGCAATGATTACTGGAAGGGTATCATTGGGTCCAAGGAATGAATATTTTAAGTCATCTGGAAGAGGTTTCAACTCTAGTTGGGGTGGTTTTTCCAAGGATGGTATTAAAGGACTTGGTTTAGTTGGAAGTTGTTCATATTTTATAGTCCAAGGCGGGATTGTGTCGATCTTAGGTGGTTCTAATAACATGTTTATCTCTTTGGTATACTCATCAATATCAAAGTCATCTTTTCCAAAATGTATAAGACATGTTTGTAAATGATCCGAATCAATCAAACTTTGAAATTTCTTATCAACTACTTCCTCTATCATGTTTACTTCATTTAAATTATACACAGGTGGTCCTTGGGAAGCATTAAAAATATTTAATCTCATCTTTTTGTTTCCAAAAGATACATCCATCACACCTGTTCTACAATTAATGCATGCATTAGCAGTAGCTAGAAAAGGTCTTCCAAGGATGATGGGAATTTGGTTAGGATTACTACTAGATTCCATATCCAACACAAGGAAGTCGACAGAAAAATAGAATTCATCCACCTTTACTAATACATCTTCCAATATTCCACGAGGTCCTTTGACTGATCTATCTGCCAATTGTAGTGTTACTATCGTGGGTTTCAACTCTCCAAATCCGAATAATTCATACACTGAACTTGGGAGAAGGTTTACACTCACACCCAAATCTAATAATGCTTTCTTGATTGTGAAGTTTCCTATGACACATGATATAATCGGGGTACCAGGATCTTTTAGTTTGGGTGGGGTTATTTGCTGAACAACTGAGCTGACTTGCTCAGTCAAATGTATCTTTTTTGGTATTTATATCTTGGCTTTCCGTTTTTGTCTGCATAGATCCTTCAAAAATTTGGCATAAGCTGGAACTTGCTTGATAGCATCGAGAAGAGGTAAGTTTATTTGGACTTGCTTAAATAACTCA
This sequence comes from Calamus simplicifolius, assembly GCA_900491605.1. Taxonomy (NCBI): domain Eukaryota; kingdom Viridiplantae; phylum Streptophyta; class Magnoliopsida; order Arecales; family Arecaceae; genus Calamus; species Calamus simplicifolius. Next base: position 1,666,020 of record UESW01003864.1, on the reverse strand, counting down.
AGCATCTCATTCATTTTTATATTCCTCTTATCTGAAGGCAAAGGAGATTCTAAAGCACTAGGGAATGGGGCTTTAGGTATGATTGCTTGATCATTGAATTCCTTTTCTTTTTCATTTCTTCTCTCTTCTGGTTTAGCCACTTCTAATTTCTGGGTTGGTTCAGGTGGGTTCAATGTTTTTCCACTTCTGAGAGTCATGACTAATTTAGCATGTTCTGGGAATTTGTCAGGACTATTGGAACTCTCAGCCATGAATTGTCCTTTCGGGTTATCGATAGGCTGACTAGGTAACTTACCCTCCTCCCTTCTACTGAATGCTGTGGCTAATTGACCTATCTGAGTTTCTAGTTTTGCAATAGATTGTGTGTGTGAGTGAAGGATTTGAGTATTCATTTCTAGCCCTTTCAATGCTTGTAACACTTTGTCTTCAAAAGTAGGCTGATTATTCGGTGGAGGTTGTGGGATGTTTGGATATTGTGAATATGGCATGTTTCTAAAATTGGTTTCTTGGTAATTAGGTCTGATCGATGAATTGACTACAGGTTGAGGTTTCCAAGAAAAATTTGGATGATTTCTCCAGCCAGGATTGTAAGTATTTGAAAATGGATCATTTCCGGTTCTAGGAGCTAATCGGGTTTGGGCTTGGTGGGCTTGCTCTTGAACAAGTTCAGGAAATTGGTATGCAACTGGGCATTCACCTATAGAATGGGTTGGACTCGAACAAATTATGCAGACCTCATGTAATTGAGTAGATGGGGAAGAGATGTTTTCAACTTGTAGAATCCGGTCAAGTTTATGGGATAATTCATCTACCTTAGTATAGATATTTGTAGAATAACCTATTTCATATATTCCACCTCTTTTAGGTTCTACGGGAGGGTCTCGACGAGCAACTGACATATGATGTAATGAATTCTTACTCAATGTCTCAAAGAGTTGCCAAGCCTCATGTTCATTTTTTAACATAAATGTCCCACCACATGAAGCATCAACCATTTGCCTATGCTTTTCTGATAATCCATCATAAAAGCATTGAACCAGTTGCCATTTGGGTATAGCATGATGTTTTCTAATCAGTTCTTTGAATCTCTCCTATGTCTCATGGAACATTTCTCCATCTGTCTGGGAAAAACTTGTGATAGCTTTTCTAATTTGATTCGTTTTTCCTATAGGAAAATATTTCTTAAGAAATTCTCTCTGAAGATGATCCCAAGTTGAAATTATAACAGTGTCTAATGAATTTAACCAATATTTGGCTTTATCTTTTAGGGAAAAAGGGAATAGCTTAAGCCTAAGTGCATCATCAGAGAAATTTTGAATCTTGACAGTTGAGCAAATTTCTAAGAATTCATCTAAGTGTTTGTAGGGATCCTCATTTGTAAGTCCATAGAAAGATGGTAACATTTGGATTACACTTGACTTAATTTCATATTGGGCAGCCTCTACTGGAGGCACTTGAATGCAGGGAGAGTAGGTATACCTTGAAGGAGTGAAATACTCTTTCAACTGTCGTGGTTGATTATTTTCGTTATTAGGATCCATAATTCTGAGTCTGTTTGCTCTAATAGTTCTTTCTATCTCGGGATCTAAGGGTATAAGGTTGGACTGCAACGATCGGCGACCGAGCATACACCCTACCAATGCCTCTAAAGCAAATAGTTTTTTATTTATTTTTTTTTATTTTTGTAATTAAGTTTCTAATTTCCTAATAAATTATGAGATGTCAATGGAAGGATTTTGAGTTTTGCAGAAAATAAATTCACCTAAGTCAATCTATAGCATAGAAAATAAAATAATTATTTTGTTTATATATTTTATTTTTATAAAAAAAAATTTTTAATTAATTATGTTTTATGGAAGATGTCTTAGGGTTTTATTTTAAGGTTTTTTTTAGGTAAGTTAATTAAAAGGAAAATTTGATTAGGTTAAAATTGGATTTGTGGCAAAAAGGAAAGTAATAATTTTTTTATTTTTTATGTTAAAAAAATATGCAATTCTAACAATTAAGGAAATAAAATAAAGTAGCAATAACTATTCAAAAATTAAGAGAAAATTAATCTAAATTTTTTTTATATTTTTATTTTTTTATTATTTATTTTTTTAATTTTTTTAAAATAACACACTTAAGTTCCCGGCAACGGCGCCAAAAATCTGATGCGTGTCATAGCGCAATGATTTAAACACCTTAATTTCACTATTAGGATAGCGAGAGTAAGGGATCGATTCCATAGGGACTTTAGCGATTATCTTGAAATATTTTTATAAATTTAACTAAATAGATAACTAAGTAGATAATTAATAGTGTAAAATAATAAGATATGGTTTATCTTATTAGAGCATGGCTCGTACCCGTAGATCATGGTCCGTATCTTTTAAGAATAAATCACTCTAAATTATTTTCACTTAAATAGAATTTAATAACAATTTAACATGAATAGAAATTTTATTTCAATAACATCCAAGAGTGCATATTAAAATCTAAAATAGAAGAGTTTTAATTTCTAACATGAAGAAGGCAATAAAATAGCAATAAAATAAACCCACGATCCAGAGCTCCTGAGAACAGCCGGACGTGAACAGCCGATCTCCACAAACCACGGACGGCCTCCTCCTCCATGGCACGGACAGAAACGGCACGAACAGAGCTCCTGAGAACAGAGCAGAATTTCGACGGACGAACACAAAAATAGATCTCCTGGAATTCACAACGGCACAATCTGATTCTTCTCCAGGATGCAGCGCTCTAGATGGACGGCTTCCTTGGACTCCCTTTGTGCTATTTGTAGAGGCCCCGGACGCGGCCTTGACGCGGCGAGGAGTCTGTTTCAAAACAGAGAACGCAGCGGAAGCAAGAAAAATAACAAGAGAAATCTAGATAAATAACCAATAAAATTTAAATTCCTTCTAAAGGAATTTAATTCTCTCAATTTGATAACTTCCAATCTAATCTATTCCTTAATTGATGGAGGAAACTGTTAGAAATTGAATGGAGAAGAATCGGCGGAAATAGAAACGATGAAGTCGGCACTTGGTTTGCCGACTTCACTTTAAAATCCGTGCTAAAATAGATAAATCAATGAAAAATTAATTTCGAGCTCATCTTAAATCCGATTTGAGTGTCGTTTGCGTCATTAAATCCCTAAAATCGAGCTATTTAAGTTGATAAGATTTTATCTAAAATATTATATAAAATATTAAATATTAAATAATAATAGGTACATTAAATTATTAATTAATAGGTTTAATGATAATTATTTATGCATTTATCAACCCCCGAGACCCCCTCCGGTCTCGAGGTGAGGTCACCGCATCTCAACCCCGAGACCCCCCTCCGGTTTCGGGGTGCACAAATATCATCTCATCCCCGAGACCCCCTCTGATCTCGGGGTGAGGTCAACGCACCTCAACCCCGAGACCTCCCTCCGGTCTCGAGGTGCACAAACATCATCTCACACCTGAGACCCCCTCTGGTCTCGGGGTGAGGTTACCGCATCTCAACCCCGAGACCCCCTCCGATCTCGGGGTGATGTCACCGCATCTCAACCCCGAGACCCCCCTCTGGTCTCGGGGTGAGGTCACCGCATCTCAACCCCGAGACCCCCCTCCGGTCTCGGGGTGCATAAGCATCATCTCAACCCCGAGACCCCCTCCGATCTCGGGGTGAGGTCACTGCATCTCAACCTCGAGACCCCCCTCCGGTCTCGGGGAGCACAAACATCATCCCACCCCTGAGACCCCCTCCGGTCTCGGGGTGAGGTCACCGCATCTCAACACCGAGACCCCCCTCCGGACTCGGGGTGCACAAACATCATCTCACCCCCGAGACCCCCTACGGTCTCGGGGTGAGGTCACCGCATCTCAACCCCGAGACCCCCCTCCGGTCTCGGGGTGCACAAATATCATCTCACCCCCGAGACCCCCTCCGGTCTAGGGGTGAGGTCACCGCATCTCAACCCCGAGACCCCCTCCGATCTCGGGGTGCACAAGCATCATCTCACCCCCGAGACCCCCTCCGATCTCGGGGTGAGGTCACTGCATCTCAACCCTGAGACCCCCTCCGGTCTCGGGTGCACAAGCATCATCTCACCCCCGAGACCCCCTCCGGTCTCGGGTGAGGTCACGCATCTCAACCCCGAGACCCCCCTCCGGTCTCGGGGTGCACAAGCATCATCTCACCCCGAGACCCCCTCCGGTCTCGGGGTGAGGTCACCGCATCTCAACCCCGAGACCCCCCTCCGGTCTCGGGGTGCACAAGCATCATCTCACCCCCGAGACCCCCTCCGGTCTCGGGTGAGGTCACCGCATCTCAACCCCGAGACCCCTCCGGTCTCGGGGTGAGGTCACCGCATCTCACCCCGAGACCCCCTCCGGTCTCGGGGTGCACAAGCATCATCTCCCCCGAGACCCCTCCGGTCTCGGGGTGAGGTCACCGCATCTCAACCCCGAGACCCCCCTCCGGTCTCGGGGTGCACAAGCATCATCTCACCCCCGAGACCCCCTCCGGTCTCGGGGTGAGGTCACCGCATCTCAACCCCGAGACCCCCCCCCTCCGGTCTCGGGGTGCACAAGCATCATCTCACCCCCGAGACCCCCTCCGGTCTCGGGGTGAGGTCACCGCATCTCAACCCCGAGACCCCCCTCCGGTCTCGGGGTGCACAAGCATCGAGACCCCTCCGGTCTCGGGGTGAGGTCACCGCATCTCAACCCCGAGACCCCCCTCCGGTCTCGGGGTGCACAAGCATCATCTCACCCCGAGACCCCGGTCTCGGGTGAGGTCACCTCTCAACCCCGAGACCCCCCTCCGGTCTCGGGTGAACAAGCATCATCTCACCCCCGAGACCTCTCGGGGTGCACAAGCATCATCAACTCAGTACGTGAACCGGCCTTCGAACCAAACGACAACTTCGGGCCACCTGGCGCACCCACGTGACCGCCGTGCGCCGTGGCTGCTTGCGGCCATACCTCATAACGGCGTATGGTGCATTGCATGTGTCACTGTGCATGACCATGCCCCGTTACGGAGTACGATTCACTACCACTTGCAACTGTGCGCGGTCATGTCAAGCAACGGCGCGCACCAAATGCAACGCGGCTGCTAGACACCTGTAAAGCCATATTGACAGGTAACGCAGGGACCTCCGGCGCGCACAGTGATGGTACGACAGCAATCTTCTGAAACAGAAGGATGGGACATTCGAACAGGTATAAAAGCATGCCCGCGTTGTAAGTAGGATCTTGAACTCTGGTTTTCTAGTTTTTCCTACTAGCTAAAACCCTAACTGTTCAGCTCCTTCTGCTGAGCAGTTCTTGTCTGATCCCAAGTGACTAACTTGAGCGTCGGAGGGTCCCCACCGGAGCATCCGGTCTCCGGGGACTTTTCTTGCAGGGGTCCGAGAGAAGGACGTCGTCTTCCCCGACGCTTGAAGAAGGTGACTTGGCATCATCAGATTGAAGAAAAGAAACCTCGAACCTGTTACTGACTTCTCCCTCCTCAAGCTCTTAAACAATGGTGACGACTCGTGCACGAGAGGCCACGTCAGTCACGCTGGGGGGTAGCGTCAAAGGGCTGATCAGCCCGCAGCTGGCCCCTCAGCCCCTCCAATTGACGCACCTGCACCAGCACCGGTACAGTAGTTTCAGGAAGATCGTTTGCTGCTCTTGCCGCGCAAGTTCAATCCTTGGCACAATGGTCCAAGGCCTGCAACATCAGGCGGTGATTGCACGGCAACCAGAACCCCTCCCGTCGGTGCCAGGAGCCCCTCAGCCCAGTCAGCACTCATTCGAGGAGGTCTCCTGCCCGAGAAGCCTGCCCTCGCCGCACTTCACCAAAGCCTCACCGCCGCGAGGCCTCAAAGCGGCCCGCTCTCCCTCTCGCCGCGTCAGTGCGTCTCCCAAGCGACGATGTGAGAAGGAGGCGGAGCGTCCCCGTCGGCCTCCCGTGCCTCTCCTCTTCCTCAGACTCTTCGAGGGAGGGGTCCTTCGATGGCGGGATAGCCCGGGCGAGCGAAGACTTGATGAGTACAACCAGCGGTTGGAAGAGCTCAGCCGCCGGATTACCAACCCTCTAGAGACGGACTATGACAGCCGCCCACCGCTTCTCGCCGCATCATGGAGGAGCCTATCTCCACTCGGTTTCGTCTCCCTCAGCTGGACCCTTATGACGGGACCACGGACCCCCTGGACCACCTGGAGAGTTACAAGGTTCTTATGCAAGTCCAGGGGGCAACCGATTCGCTCATGTGCATCGCCTTCCCAGCCACCTTGAAGAAAGCTGCCCGAGCCTGGTATTCCCGCTTGCCGCCGCGAAGTATCGATTCCTTCCGTCAGCTGGAGAGGGCCTTCCTGGCCCACTTTGATGCCTGCAGGAAGATTCCAAGGGTAGCCGATAGCCTCTTCTCGTCCAGCAAAAGGGTGGCGAGTCCCTTCGGGACTACGTCGCACGGTTCAAGGAGGCTGCCCTGGAAGTTTACAATCTTGAAGACTCAGTGGCCACTTTGGCCTTGAAGCGAGGGCTTCGCCATCTCGCTTCGCGTACTCCCTTGACAAGAAGCCGCCCGGCTCCTACGCCGAGCTCTTGACCCGGGCCCAGAAGTACATCCGGCTGACGAGGCCGACTCCTCCCGATGCGAGGCTAGGAGCATCTCCAAGAAGCCGGCCCGACCGAAACCTGTCGAAGCTCGCCCCAGGAGACCTGAGCCTCCTCACCGGCCAGACAACCGTCCCCGAGCCCCTGCACCAAGAGATGGACCCTACACCCCACTGCTCGCCCCGATATCGCAGATCTTGCTCGAGATTGAAGGGGAGCCTTATCTTCAGCGCCCTCCTCCAATAAACCCGAAGATCCCCCGCAACAAGAACCTCTACTGTCGTTATCACCGGGATCACGGCCACGACACTGACGACTGTCGCCAGCTGAAGAAGGCTATAGAAGACCTTATCCAGTGAGGCCACCTGGGAAAGTTCGTCCAGAGGAACAACCCGGGAGCTCCTGGCCCGTCAGCGCCCCCCGCCGATGATCGACAATGCTCCAACTGAGAAGACGGTGGCGATGATTTCCTGGGGGGCAGGTGGACCGCCCAAGAGGCCAAGAGAGGAGGGGGAGTTAGACTCTGTAATCCCTTTTTCTAAAAGGGACTTAGAGGGGGTGGTTAATGAAAATAATGATAGCATCGTCGTGTCCATGACGATAGCCAAACACCTTGTAAAAAGAATTTTGGTCGATAGCGGGAGCTCGGTGAATGTTTTGAATTACGATGCTTTTGTTCGCATGAGTTTATCATCTGACCTGCTCTGACCTGTCGCCACGCCCTTGATGGGGTTCACAGGAGACTCCATGCAAGTTGAGGGGGAGATCACCCTTCCTGTTACGGCTGGCACAGCCCCGCACCAAAGCATGGTCCTCATGAGCTTCTAGTGGTCCGGTGCCCCTTGCCTACAATGCTATCCTCGGAAGGCCCGGACTCAACCTCTTGGACGCCGTCATCTCTACTAAGAGGCTCCTCGTGAGGTTTCCCGCCAAAGGAGGGGTCGGGGAGATGGGGGAGGAGCAGAACCCGCCCCCACTTTGCTGCCACATGTCTCCAGGTCCGCAGGAGGTGATACCTGCGCCCGCGCCAGAGGTGTTGGACCCCCGGGACCTGGAGAGGAGAGGAGAACCGGCTAAGCGTCTACTGCCTTCCCTCTCGGGGAGGACCCGACAGGAATGATCCGCATCGGAGCTTTGCTCCCGGAGGAGGCTCGCGATCAACTCCTCGCTTTCCTACGAGCCAACGATGACATCTTCGCCTGGTCGGCATCGAACATGCCGGGCATCCCTGAAGAGGTGATCACCCACCGGCTCAACATCAAGCCTGAGTGCCGACCCATTCGACAAAAGAAGAGAAGTTTTGCCTCAGATAGACAGAAAGGCTGTGGATGAGGAGGTGCGGAAGCTCTTGGCGGCCGGTCATATCCGTGAAGTGCACTCCCCGACTGGCTGGCGAATGTCGTGATGGTGCGTAAGGCCAGTGGGAGCTGGAGGATGTGCGTGGACTTCACCGATCTCAACAAGGCATGCCCCAAGGATAGCTTCCCGCTGCCCCGAATCGATCAGCTAGTGGATGCCACGTCCGGGCATGAGGCCCTTAGCTTCATGGATGCGTTTTCGGGGTACAATCAAATAAGGATGGACCCAGCTGATGAAGAGGCCACTTCCTTTGTCACCGAAAAAGGAATTTACTGCTACAAAGTGATGCCGTTTGGGTTGAAGAATGCCGGGGACTTATCAGAGGTTGATGAATAAGGTCTTTGAGGGCCAGATTGGGCGCAACATGGAGGTGTATGTGGATGATATGTTGACCAAGAGCGCCCATGCGGCTGACCACGTCGTTGATCTTGCGGAAACCTTCAACAACCTGCGCCAATATCGGATGAGGCTGAACCCCCACAAGTGTGCCTTTGGGGTTGCAGCGGGCAAGTTCTTGGGCTTCATGGTGACTCAGCACGGGATCGAAGCCAATCCTGACAAGATCCGGGCCATCCTGGATATGAGGCCCCGGCTAACAAAAAAGAGGTGCAGCGCTTGACCGGGAGAGTGGTGGCCCTGAGTCGCTTCATGTCAAGATCAGCGGAGAGATGCCTGCCCTTCTTCAAGGCGTTGCGCAAGGTCAACGGCTTCGAATGGACAAAGGAGTGCCAGGACGCCTTCGAGGAGTTGAAGCAATTTCTATCCACTCCCCCTTACTGTCCAAGCCAAGGAGTGGGGAGGAGCTTCTTCTGTATCTGGCAGCCTCCCCCGAGGCCGTCAGCTCTGTGCTCGTACGTATGGATGCTGATGGAATGCAGAGGCCAGTCTATTACACCAGTAAGGTGCTTCATGATGCCGAGACCAGATACACTAGAACTGAGAAGATCATCTTCGCCTTGGTGGTCTCCGCAAGCGCTTCCGACCCTATTTCCAAGCTCACCCCATCGTGGTGCTCACGGACCAACCTCTCGAACTATTCTATCCCGTCCTGACACCTCGGGATGGTTAGCCAAGTGGGCCATTAAGCTGAGCGAGTTTGATCTGTCCATCCGGCCAAGGTCTGCCATGAAGTCCCAAGTATTAGCTGATTTTTGGTCGAGTGTACCTGGACTAAGGAGGGCCATGAAGAGTCGCATCCGGAGGAGCGCATGGAGCCACCCCCGGCAGGGGAGCAGAAGGAGAAGAGTGGATCCTACATGTGGATGGAGCGGCTAACTCTCAAGGAAGCGGAGCTGGACTTATCCTCGCAAGCCCTGAGGGGGTAGTAGAGTATGCCCTCAGTTCCAGTTCTCAGCTACCAATAACCAGGCGGAGTATGAAGCCCTGCTGGCGGGGATGAAACTGGCCAAGGAGCTTGGAGCGGAGCGTCTGAGAGCCTTCACAGATTCCCAGCTTGTCTCCGGGCAGGTTGCTGGGGAGTATGAGGCCAGGGACCCAACCATGTCCCGCTACTTGAGCGAGGTGCAGTCCCAGGCCTCTCGGTTCTCCTACTTTCATCAGCTACATTCCCCGGGCGAGAACGCTAGGGCTGATGCATTGTCCCGCTGGCCACCTCGGCCGACGGACCTGGGAAGAACGTATGTGGAGCACCTGCAGCCCCAAGCATTGAAGTTGCGGAGGAGCATTGCCAGTTGAGCAGGGGCCCTCCTGGATGGACGCTATGTACGATATTTGACCGACGGCACTCTCCCTGAAGACCCCGCAGAAGCTAGATTACTCAAGCGGCGGGCCCAAGGTTCCTGATGATGGACGGGAAGCTTTATCGAAGGTCATTTTCATACCCGGTCCTCAAGTGCGTGGGCCAGCTGAATCAGATTACATCTTGGGAGATCCATGAAGGCATCTGTGGAAGTCATCTGGGGGGCAGAGCCCTAGCCTACAAGGCCCTACGACAGGGATACTTACTGGCTGACCATGAAGGAAGACGCGGCTGAGCTTGTCAAGAAATGTGATAGCTGCCAGCGCCATGCCAATATCAGCGACAGCCGACGTCTCAGCTGACCCCCTTGGTGGCACCTTGGCCCTTCGCCAGTGGGGCATGGATATCTTGGGACCATTCCCCCGGCCTCCGGACAGCGAAGTTCCTCCTGGTGGCCGTTGATCACTTCACCAAGTGGATTGAAGCCGAAGCCCTTGCTAAGATTACTGAAAAAAGGTGAGATCCTTCTTTTGGAAGTCCATCATATGCGGTTCGGGCTACCCACACCTTAGTCACCGACAACGGCGGCAGTTTGACAACGCGCCCTTCCGGGAGTTCTGCTCCGAACTGGCATCCACCAGAGGTTCACTTCCGTCGGACACCCCCAGACCAACGGCACGGCCGAGGTGACCAATCGCATCATTCTCCAAGGATTGAGAACCCGGCTGGATGATTGCAAAGGGCGATGGGTGGAGGAGCTCACAACGTGCTATGGGCCTACCATACAACGCCACGAGCCCCTACCGGAGAGACTCCGTTCAGCCTTCTTTGGGTCCGAAGCTGTTATCCCAGTGGAGATAGGCTCCCCGAGTCCTCGGGTGGAGTCGTATGGAGAGAAAGATAACCGGACCGGCTGCGGGCCAACCTTGACCTGGTGGAGGAGTGCGGGACCGATCGCGGTTGTGGATGGCGGTCTATCGACAACGAGCTGCCAGATACTACAACGCCCGCGTACGCCCCAAGGACTTTCTTGCCGGGAGATCTGGTCCTCCGACGGGCTGAAGTCTCAAAGCCGACGAAGGGGGGCAAGCTAGCCCCAATTGGGAAGGACCCTATCGGATCGCCGAGACACTCCGTCACGGAGCTTACAAGATTGAAGAGCTTGATGGGAAGCCACTTCCTAGGACATGGAATGCAGACAACCTTCGTCGGTATTATCAGTAGCGCATTTCTCCTCTCACATTAAATACCGTGCATGTATTCTTTTGGGCCTTCGCCCCTCATTCTATATTAACGAATTTCAATTTTAGCTCCTGAGTTCTTTTACCTAAAGCCCTGGCCAGCCAGGCATAAAGCCCGACCCCCGTCGACACCTAAAGCCCTGGGCCAGCAGGCATGAAGCCCGACACCCGTCGGCACCTAAAGCCCTGGGCCAGCCAGGCATGAAGCCCGACACCCATCGGCACCTAAAGCCCTGGGCCAGCCAGGCATGAAGCCCGACCCCCGTCGGCACCTAAAGCCCTGGGCCAGCCAGGCATGAAGCCCGATACCCGTCGGCACCTAAAGCCCTGGGCCAGCTAGGCATGAAGCCCGACACCCGTCGGCACCTAAAGCCCTGGGCCAGCCAGGCATGAAGCCCGACACCCGTCGGCACCTAAAGCCCTGGGCCAGCCAGGCATGAAGCCCGACACCCGTCGGCACCTAAAGCCCTGGGCCAGCCAGGCATGAAGCCCGACACCCGTCGGCACCTAAAGCCCTGGGCCAGCCAGGCATGAAGCCCGACCCGTCGGCACCTAAAGCCCTGGGCCAGCCAGGCATAAAGCCCGACACCCGTCGGCACCTAAAGCCCTGGGCCAGCTAGGCATAAAGCCCAACACCCATCGGCACCTAAAGCCCTGGGCCAGCTAGGCATGAAGCCCGACACCCGTCGGCACCTAAAGCCCTGGCCAGCCAGGCATGAAGCCCGACACCCGTCGCACCTAAAGCCCTGGGCCAGCCAGGCATAAAGCCGACACCCATCGGCACCTAAAGCCCTGGACTAGCCAGGCATAAAGCCTGACACCCGTCGGCACCTAAAGCCCTGGGCCAGCCAGGCATAAAGCCCAACACCCATCGGCACCTAAAGCCCTGGGCCAGCCAGGCATGAAGCCCGACCCCCGTCGGCACCTAAAGCCCTGGACCATCCAGGCATAAAGACCGACATTCATCGGTACCTAAAGCCTTGGACTAGCCAGGCATAAAGCCCGACACCCGTCGGCACCTAAAGCCTGGGCCAGCCAGGCATAAAGCTCGACACCCGTCGGCACCTAAAGCCCTAGGCCAGCCAGGCATGAAGCACGACACCCGTCAGCACCTAAAGCCCTAGGCCAGCCAGGCATAAAGCCCAACACCCGTAGGCACCTAAAGCCCTGGGCCAGCTAGGCATAAAGACCGATATCCGTCGACACCTAAAGCCCTGGACCAGCCAGGCATAAAGTCCAACCCCCGTCAGCACCTAAAGCCATGTGCCTACCTGGCACAAGGCCCGACATACCCCTGTCAGAGCGGTGTGCCATTAGTCCTAAGGAACCTGCCTACCTCAACCTCCATGTCCGGTGCTTCAACCCCAAGAAACCTATCCTTCCTGGCCCTGAGTTTCGATCCTAGATGGCTAAGATGGAGTAATTCACGCATGAATTGAGAGTTATCCCCTGGCACTAATAGGATCAAGAGGTCGCGCATCATCAACCAATGAATTTGGGATAAGAATCGCAGATAGACAATTTATCTTGGAGGAAAAAGATATTTTATTAATTTGAAGTGATTACAAAATGCCAACATCGTCAGACTTGCAAAAACAAAAACAAGGAAGCTCATGGTTCAACTGGCGTGGGCTCATCATCGGAGGGGACCGAATCCGAGAAGTGATCTGGTTCGACTTCCAGGGCTTGGGGAATGTTCAAGTCCCTGGCAATTTTCTCATTCCCGTGCTGGAACCCTTGAAGAAACACCACCGTCGAGGCTTCTGCCAGGTCATCTGCAAAGCACTCGGACGCTTTGTATTCTTCTATGATTCCGGTGGACCTGGCCATGATGGCAGCTTCCACCTCAACGGCCCGAGCTCTTTCCTCCATGGCGAGGGCTGCCGCTGCAGCCCTCTCGGCCTCTTGGGCACGGCTCACCTCCTCCCGGCTTGGTTCGCCTTCTCCTCCGCTGCCCGTGCCTTTTCCTCCGCGGCCCTTGCTTTTTCCTCCGCTACCGCTACCTTTTCCTCCGCAGACCCTACTCTCTCCTCAGCCGCGGCCGCCCGACCCTCAATTTCTTGGATGGCTAGGGTCAATCAGAGATGTGCAGGTCTCTGGCCATCACGGCGTTTTCAGCCTCCATCATTTGGTGGAGCACCGCCCGCAGATGGTTGGCCTCGGCCTCCGCTCGGCTCTCGGTGGCCCTTATTTCATTGGCCCGGGTGGTTCTGGCCGACTCTAGCGCCCCCTCAGCCGCCTCCGCGCGGTGCAGGGCATCTTCGGCCTCCTTCTGTGCCTCACACAGAAGGGCCTTCCCGCCGTGGATCACCTCCCTCGCGGCCTTTAGGGAATGCGCAAGCTGCAAGCAAGTTCCAGGTTAACAAAAAAAAAGAGGGAAAATATAAAAGCAAAGGTGGTAGGACCACTTACTCTGACAAGGGCCGCATAGGACTCTCGGAAGAACGTACCCATTTCAGGTGGCTGAGCTCTTCCAGGACTTCGGGCATAAAAATTGGAGAAAGGACCCGCTCTGCCCAATGCCCGTCATTCAGGATAGAGTCCCGGAGCGGCCCTGGCCTGGCCCTGCTCCATTCGGCTGCCTCTGCATTCTCCGGCTCAGCGTGCGGGCTGCCCCTAGGCATCCTCTCGGGGGGTGGGCTTGCTGTCCCTGATGGCCCCTCGCCCTAGCTCCTGACTGCCTTGGGTGGAGTCGGTTCACCAGGGGCAGGGAGCTCCTCCGCCACTGTGGGCTCCTCCATCACTGTCGGCTCCTCTGCAGCTGGCTCCTCCATTGGTACCCCCATGGTTGCCACCCTCTCTGGTGGGGTGTCGGCTGTGAGGTCGATCTCCGGAGCGACCAGGGGGTCTTGTGGTGCGGATGGACAGGGGACCCGAGCTGTCGGGCGTTTTGGGGCCGGAGCTTGCTGGCCTTCACTCGGCCCTTCCCGAGCCCTCTTCTTGGAGACGGCCTTCAGGAGTCTATGTGTCGAGATCTTCATGGCAGCATGATATCGGTTAAGGTCAAAAAAATAATGAAAAAAAAAGAAGAAGCAAGCAAAACTTTGGCTAAGTGTGGAAATGGCTTACCCCGTGGGAGATAAGACCCGCCGACTGGAGGTTATCTTCCGTCAGGAGCAGGGTGTACCGAGGGATCTCGGTAGCCAATAATTGACCTAATGTTTTTCGGTCACCAGGGTGGACGGCAGAGTTCGCGTTGCCTCGAAGGTCGGGGTCTCCCCACCGGGGCCTGACTTGGTCTAGGCCAGCAAAAAAGAACCGGGATTTCCATCCCTTAATTGAAGAAGGAAGGAAAGCTTGAGGACCCGTTGGGTCGGGGCTGGAATAGCCACCAACCCTTCTGGGACCGGAGGATATAAAAAGACCGGAAAAGGAGATTCGGGGGGTAATGCCAAGATGATGACAGAGATAACAAAGGCACTAATGACCCGATAGGAATTTGGGACCAGCTGGGAAGGAGTCAAGGAGTAGTATTCAAGAAGGTTGATGAAAAAGGAAGGAAAGGATGGACGGAGACCCGCCTTCAAGCAAATCTCGTAAAGGGCCACTCGGCCGGGTCGGGAGGAGATGACTCTATCATCGAAAGTCGGCAGGAAAAGCCCAACGTCCAGAGGAATCTGGTAACGGGCCTGGATTTTTATCAAATCCTGGCCTGTTACCGTGGAGGCGGTCCCCCCGAGGACTCCTCCACCCTCGTGGAGGTGCTGGCCCCTGACCGGCGGCCCCTCGATGGAGGCCTCCAGTGACCTGCCGCTGGGCCAAAGGAACGCGATCTTCCGAATCGGTGGACCACTCAAGTGAAGGAGAGGGGGAAGGAACAGGAGAGGCGCAGTGCCTCTCAAAAGAAGAACGATTCTCCGAATCGTCCTCCGAGGTCCGAGATGGGAAACTCAAGGATAAAAGAAGGGATGTAGGAGTCTAGAATGGACAAAAAATTGACCTGAAGGAAGGGAAGCTAAGCGCAACTCTCGGGGTGGGTCACCGCATCTCAACCCGAGACCCCCCTTCGGTCTCGGGTGCACAAACATCATCTCACCCCCGAGACACCCTCCGGTCTCGGGGTGAGGTCACCGAATCTCAACCCCGAGACCCCCCTTCGGTCTCGGGGTGCAAAAGCATCATCTTACCCCCGAGACCCCCTTCGATCTCGGGGTGAAGTCACCGCATCTCAACCCCGAGACCCCCCTACGGTCTCGGGGTGCACAAACATCATCTCACCCCGAGACCCCCTCTGGTCTCGGGGTGAGGTTATCGCATCTCAACCCCGAGACCCCCCTCCGGTCTTGGGATGAGGTCACCGCATCTCAACCCCGAGAGCCCCCTCCGGTCTCGGGGTGCACAAACATCATCTCACCCCCGAGACCCCCTCCGGTCTCGGGGTGAGGTCACCGCATCTCAACCTTGAGACCCCCTCTGGGCTCGGGGTGCACAAGCATCATCTCACCCCGAGACCCCCTCCGATCATGGGGTGAGGTCACCGCATCTCAACCCTGAGACCCCCCTTCGATCTCGGGGTGCACAAACATCATCTCACCCCCGAGACCCCCTCCGGTCTCGGGGTGAGGTCACCGCATCTCAACCCCGAGACCTCCCTCCGGTCTCGGGGTGCACAAGCATCATCTCACCCCTGAGACCCCCTCCGATCTCAGGGTGAGGGCACCGTATCTCAACCCCGAGACCCTCCTCCGGTCTCAGGGTGCACAAGCATCATCTCTCCCCCAAGACCCCCTCCGATCGCGGGGTGAGGTCACCGCATCTCAACCCCGAGACCCCCCTCCGATCTCTGGGTACACAAGCATCATCTCGCCCCCGAGACCCCCCTCCGGTCTCGGGGTGCACAAGAATCATCTCGCCCTCAGGGACTCCTCCACCCTCGAGGAGGTGCCAGCCCCTGACCGGCGGCCCCTCGATGGAGGCCTCCCAGTGACCCGCCGCTGGGCCAAAGGGACGCGATCCTCCGAATCGGTGGACCACTCAAGTGAAAGAGAGGGTGAAGGAACATGAGAGGCATAGTGCCTCTCAGAAGAAGAACGATTCTCCGAATCGTCCTCCAAGCTCCGAGATGGGGAACTCAAGGATAAAATAAGGGATGGAGGAGTCTAGAATGGACAAAAAATTGACCTGAAGGAAGGCAAGCTAAGCGCAAGCTCTCGGGTTGCAGGGGAGACCAAGACGCAGAGGCTCGAAGGAAGACGACTATGGCAGCAGTGGTGTGGCCAGATTCAACCGCCATTCGAGTTTTATTGGGTTTTCAAATTGTCTGGCCTTGTCTAATCATCCACATGGATCCCCACCATAGGCTGGCTTGCCTCGATGGTTGCCCAGCGCGTGATACGATACGCCTTCGGCCAATGATGGGACTTCACTGACGTCACCGCTATGAGAGGTAATGATGATGCAGCTTTTCACGCGGACTTCGAAGAGTTAACCTCGCCTTGAGGATGATCATGGCGGGCTTAGTGTACAGAAGCGGCCGCCCTTCCACATTCCCCATGCCATCCGTATAGAGATGTGGACAGGGATCAGCCACGTTGGAGGTAGCACCCCTTTCGCCTTGCCAGTGGGGCCCGCTTCGCCTCAGGGGTGAGGGGGCATATGATGTGGCTGATCCAGCGCCGTTAGAATAAATGGTAACAGCAGCTAACGAAGGTCCTCCCCTAACCCCAAGACCCTCCTCCAGTCTCGGGTGCACAAGCATCATCTCACCCCCGAGACCCCCTCCGATCTCGGGGTGAGGTCACCGCATCTCAACCTCGAGATCCCCCTCCGGTCTCGGGGTGCACAAGCATCATCTCACCCCCAAGACCCCCTTCGATCTTGGGGTGAGGTCACCGCATCACAACCCCAAGACTCCCCTCCGATCTCGGGGTGCACAAACATCATCTCACCCCAAGACCCCCTCCGGTCTCGGGGTGAGGTCACCGTATCTCAACCCCAAGACCCCCCTCCGGTCTGGGGGTGCACAAGCATCATCTCACCCCCGAGACCCCCTCCGATCTCGGGGTGAGGTCACCGCATCTCAACCCCGAGACCCCCCTCCGGTCTTAGGGTGCACAAACATCATCTCACCCCCGAGACCCCTCCGGTCTCGGGGTGAGGTCACCGCATCTCAACCCCGAGACCCCCTCCGGTCTCGGGGTGCACAAGCATCATCTCACCCCCAAGACCCCCTCTGGTCTCGGTGTGAGGTCACCGCATCTTAACCCCGAGACCCCCCTCTGGTCTTGGGGTGCACAAACATCATCTCACCACCGAAACCCCCTCCGGTCTCGGGGTGAGGTCACCGCATCTCAACCCTGACACCCCCCTCCGATCTCGGGGTGCACAAGCATCATCTCACCCCCGAGACCCCCTCTAATCTCGAGGTGAGGTCATCGCATCTCAACCCCGAGACCCTCCTCCAGTCTCGGGGTGCACAGGCATCATCTCATCCCCGAGACCCCCTCCGATCTCGGGGTGAGGTCACCGCATCTCAACCCCGAGACCGCCCTTCGGTATCAGGGTGCACAAACATCATCTCAACCCCGAGACCCCCTCCGGTCTCGGGGTGAGGTCACCGCATCTCAACACCGAGACCCCCCTCCGGTCTCGGGGTGCACAAGCATCATCTCACCCCCGATACCCCCTTCGGTCTCGGGGTGAGGTCACCGCATCTCAACCCCGAGACCCCCCTCCGGTCTCGGGGTGCACAAAATCATCTCACCCCCGAGACCCCCTCCAGTCTCGGGGTGAGGTCACCGCATCTCAACCCCGAGACCCCATCCGGTCTCGGGGTACACAAGCATCATCTCACCCCGAGACCCCCTCCGATCATGGGGTGAGGTCACCGCATCTCAACCCCGAGACCCCCCTCCGGTCTCGGGGTGCACAGGCATCATCTCATCCCTAAGACCCCCTCTGATCTCAGGGTGAGGTCACCGCATCTCAACCCCGAGACCCCCCTCCGGTCTCGGGGTGCACAAACATCATCTCACCCCCGAGACCCCCTCCGGTCTCGGGGTGAGGTCACCGCATCTCAACCCCAAGACCCCCCTTCGGTCTGGGGGTGCACAAGCATCATCTCACCCCCGAGACCCCCTCGATCTCGGGGTGAGGTCACCGTATCTCAACCCATAGACCCCCTTCCGGTCTCGGGGTGCACAAACATCATCTCACCCCCGAGACCCCCTCCAGTCTCGGGTGAGGTCACCGCATCTCAACCCCAAGACCCCCTCCGGTCTCGGGGTGCACAAGCATCATCTCACCCCCGAGACCCCCTCCGATCTCGGGGTGAGGTCACCGCATCTCAACCCCGAGACCCCCTCCGGTCTCGGGAGCACAAGCATCATCTCACCCCCAACCCCCTTCGATCTTGGGGTGAGGTCACCGCATCACAACCCCGAGACCCCCCTCCGGTCTCGGGGTGCACAAACATCATCTCACCCCCGAGACCCCCTCCAGTCTCGGGGTGAGGTCACCGCATCTCAACCCCAAGACCCCCCTCCGGTCTGGGGGTGCACAAGCATCATCTCACCCCCGAGACCCCCTCCGATCTCGGGGTGAGGTCACCGCATCTCAACCCCGAGACCCCCCTCCGGTCTCAGGGTGCACAAACATCATCTCACCCCGAGACCCACACTGGTCTCGGGGTGAGGTCACCGCATCTCAACCCCGAGACCCCCCTCTGGTCTCGGGGTGCACAAGCATCATCTCACCCCCGAGACCCCCTTCTCGGTGTGAGGTCACCGCATCTCAACCCCGAGACCCCCCTCCGGTCTCGGGATGCACAAACATCATCTCACTCCCGAGACCCCCTCCGGTCTCGGGGTGAGGTCACCGCATCTCAACCCTGACACCCCCTCCGGTCTCGGGTGCACAAGCATCATCTCACCCGAGACCCCCTCTGATCTCGGGGTGAGGTCATCGCATCTCAACCCCTAGACCCTCCTCCAGTCTCGGGGTGCACAGGCATCATCTCATCCCCGAGACCCCCTCCGATCTCGGGGTGAGGTCACGCATCTCAACCCCGAGACCCCCTCCGGTCTCGGGGTGCACAAACATCATCTCACCCCGAGACCCCCTCCGATCTCGGGGTGAGGTCACCGCATCTCAACCCCGAGACCCCCCTCCGGTCTCGGGTGCACAAACATCATCTCACCCCCGAGACCCCCTCTGGTCTCGGGGTGAGGTCACCACATCTCAACCCCGAGACCCCCTCCGGTCTTGGGGTGCACAAGTATCATCTCACCCCGAGACCCCCTCCGGTCTCGGGTGAGGTCACCGCATCTTAACCCCGAGACCCCCTCGGTCTCGGGGTGCACAAACATCATCTCACCCCGAGACCCCCTCCGGTCTCGGGGTGAGGTCACCGCATCTCAACCCCGAGACCCCCTCCGGTCTCGGGTGCACAAACATCATCTCACCCCGAGACCCCCTCCGGTCTCGGGGTGAGGTCACCGCATCTCAACCCCGAGACCCCCTCCGGTCTCGGGGTGCACAAGCATCATCTCACCCCCGAGACCCCCTCCGGTCTCGGGTGAGGTCACCGCATCTCAACCCCAAGACCCCCTCCGGTCTCGGGGTGCACAAACATCATCTCACCCCCGAGACCCCTCTGGTCTCGGGGTGAGGTCACCGCATCTCAACCCGAGACCCCCCTCCGGTCTCGGGGTGCACAAGCATCATCTCACCCCGAGACCCCTCCGGTCTCGGGGTGAGGTCACCTTCTCAACCCCGAGACCCCCCTCCGGTCTCGGGGTGCACAAACATCATCTCACCCCCGAGACCCCCTCCGGTCTCGGGGTGAGGTCACCGCATCTCAACCCCGAGACCCCCTCCGATCTCGGGGTGCACAAGCATCATCTCACCCCCGAGACCCCCTCCGATCTCGGGGTGAGGTCACCGCATCTCAACCCCGAGACCCCCCTCCGGTCTCGGGGTGCACAAACATCATCTCACCCCCGAGACCCCCTCCGGTCTCGGGGTGAGGTCACCGCATCTCAACCCCGACCCCCCTCGGTCTCGGGGTGCACAAGCATCATCTCACCCCGAGACCCCCTCTCTCGGGTGAGGTCACCGCATCTCAACCCCGAGACCCCCGGTCTCGGGGTGCACAAGCATCATCTCACCCCCAGACCCCCTCCGGTCTCGGGTGAGGTCACCGCATCTCAACCCCGAGACCCCCCTCCGGTCTCGGGGTGCACAAGCATCATCTCACCCCGAGACCCCCTCCGGTCTCGGGTGAGGTCACCGCATCTCAACCCCGAGACCCCCTCCGGTCTCGGGGTGCACAAGCATCATCTCACCCCCGACCCCCTCCGGTCTCGGGTGAGGTCACCGCATCTCAACCCGAGACCCCCCTCCGGTCTCGGGGTGCACAAGCATCATCTCACCCCCGAGACCCCCTCGTCTCGGGGTGAGGTCACCGCATCTCAACCCCGAGACCCCCCCGGTCTCGGGGTGCACAAGCATCATCTCACCCCAGACCCCCTCCGATCTCGGGTGAGGTCACCGCATCTCAACCCCGAGACCCCCCTCCGGTCTCGGGTGCACAAATCATCTCACCCCCGAGACCCCTCCGTCTCGGGGTGAGGTCACCGCATCTCAACCCCAGACCCCCCTCCGGTCTCGGGGTGCACAAGCATCATCTCACCCCCGAGACCCCCTCCGATCTCGGGGTGAGGTCACCGCATCTCAACCCCGAGACCCCCCTCCGGTCTCGGGTGCACAAACATCATCTCACCCCCGAGACCCCCTCCGTCTCGGGGTGAGGTCACCGCATCTCAACCCCGAGACCCCCTCTCCGAGACCCCCTCTCGGGGTGCACATCTCAACCCCGAGACCCCCTCCGGTCTCGGGGTGCACAGCATCATCTCCCCCGAGACCCCCTCTCGGGTGAGGTCACCGCATCTCAACCCCGAGACCCCCCTCCGGTCTCGGGGTGCACAAACATCATCTCACCCCCGAGACCCCCTCCGGTCTCGGGGTGAGGTCACCGCATCTCAACCCCGACCCCCCTCCGGTCTCGGGGTGCACAAGCATCATCTCACCCCGGTCTCGGGGTGAGGTCACCATCTCAACCCCGAGACCCCCTCTCGGGGTGCACAGCATCTCACCCCGAGACCCCCTCCGGTCTCGGGTGAGGTCACCGCATCTCAACCCCGAGACCCCCTCTCTCGGGGTGCACAAACATCATCTCACCCCCGAGACCCCCTCCGGTCTCGGGGTGAGGTCACCGCATCTCAACCCCGAGACCCCCCCGGTCTCGGGGTGCACAAATCATCTCACCCCCGAGACCCCCTCCGGTCTCGGGGTGAGGTCACCGCATCTCAACCCCGAGACCCCCCTCCGGTCTCGGGGTGCACAAGCATCATCTCACCCCGAGACCCCCTCCGGTCTCGGGTGAGGTCACCGCATCTCAACCCCGAGACCCCCTCGGTCTCGGGGTGCACAAACATCATCTCACCCCGAGACCCCCTCGGTCTCGGGGTGAGGTCACCGCATCTCAACCCCGAGACCCCCTCCGGTCTCGGGTGCACAAATCATCTCACCCCCGAGACCCCCTCCGGTCTCGGGGTGAGGTCACCGCATCTCAACCCCGAGACCCCCTCCGGTCTCGGGGTGCACAAGCATCATCTCACCCCGAGACCCCCTCCGGTCTCGGGGTGAGGTCACCGCATCTCAACCCCGAGACCCCCCTCCGGTCTCGGGGTGCACAAGCATCATCTCACCCCCGAGACCCCTCCGGTCTCGGGGTGAGGTCACCGCATCTCAACCCCGAGACCCCCCTCCGGTCTCGGGGTGCACAAGCATCATCTCACCCCCGAGACCCCCTCCGGTCTCGGGGTGAGGTCACCGCATCTCAACCCCGAGACCCCCCTCCGGTCTCGGGGTGCACAAGCATCATCTCACCCCGAGACCCCCTCCGGTCTCGGGGTGAGGTCACCGCATCTCAACCCCGAGACCCCCTCCGGTCTCGGGGTGCACAAGCATCATCTCACCCCCGAGACCCCCTCCGGTCTCGGGGTGAGGTCACCGCATCTCAACCCCGAGACCCCCTCCGGTCTCGGGGTGCACAAGCATCATCTCACCCCCGAGACCCCCTCCGGTCTCGGGTGAGGTCACCGCATCTCAACCCCGAGACCCCCCTCCGGTCTCGGGGTGCACAAGCATCATCTCACCCCGAGACCCCTCCGGTCTCGGGTGAGGTCACCGCATCTCAACCCCGAGACCCCCCTCCGGTCTCGGGGTGCACAAGCATCATCTCACCCCCGACCCCCTCTCTCGGGTGAGGTCACCGCATCAACCCCGAGACCCCCTCCGGTCTCGGGGTGCACAAGCATCATCTCACCCCCGAGACCCCCTCCGTCTCGGGTGAGGTCACCGCATCTCAACCCCGAGACCCCCTCCGGTCTCGGGGTGCACAAGCATCATCTCACCCCCGAGACCCCTCCGGTCTCGGGTGAGGTCACCGCATCTCAACCCCGAGACCCCCCTCCGGTCTCGGGTGCACAAGCATCATCTCACCCCCGAGACCCCCTCCGGTCTCGGGGTGAGGTCACCGCATCTCAACCCCGAGACCCCCCTCCGGTCTCGGGGTGCACAAGCATCATCTCACCCCAGACCCCCTCGGTCTCGGGGTGAGGTCACCGCATCTCAACCCCGAGACCCCCCTCCGGTCTCGGGTGCACAACATCATCTCACCCCCGAGACCCCTCCGGTCTCGGGTGAGGTCACCGCATCTCAACCCCAGACCCCCTCGGTCTCGGGGTGCACAAGCATCATCTCACCCCCGAGACCCCCTCCGGTCTCGGGGTGAGGTCACCGCATCTCAACCCCGAGACCCCCCTCCGGTCTCGGGTGCACAAACATCATCTCACCCCGAGACCCCCTCCGGTCTCGGGGTGAGGTCACCGCATCTCAACCCCGAGACCCCCCTCCGGTCTCGGGGTGCACAAGCATCATCTCACCCCCGAGACCCCCTCCGGTCTCGGGTGAGGTCACCGCATCTCAACCCCGAGACCCCCTCCGGTCTCGGGGTGCACAACATCATCTCACCCCGAGACCCCCTCCGGTCTCGGGGTGAGGTCACCGCATCTCAACCCCGAGACCCCCTCCGGTCTCGGGTGCACAAGCATCATCTCACCCCGAGACCCCCCGGTCTCGGGGTGAGGTCACCGCATCTCAACCCCGAGACCCCCTCCGGTCTCGGGGTGCACAAGCATCATCTCACCCCGAGACCCCCTCCGGTCTCGGGTGAGGTCACCGCATCTCAACCCCGAGACCCCCCTCCGGTCTCGGGGTGCACAACATCATCTCACCCCCGAGACCCCTCCGGTCTCGGGGTGAGGTCACCGCATCTCAACCCCGAGACCCCCCTCCGGTCTCGGGGTGCACAAGCATCATCTCACCCCGAGACCCCCTCGGTCTCGGGGTGAGGTCACCGCATCTCAACCCCGAGACCCCCTCGGTCTCGGGGTGCACAAATCATCTCACCCCGAGACCCCCTCCGTCTCGGGGTGAGGTCACCGCATCTCAACCCCGAGACCCCCTCCGGTCTCGGGGTGCACAAGCATCATCTCACCCCGAGACCCCCTCCGGTCTCGGGGTGAGGTCACCGCATCTCAACCCCGAGACCCCCCTCCGGTCTCGGGGTGCACAGCATCATCTCACCCCGAGACCCCCTCCGGTCTCGGGGAGGTCACCGCATCTCAACCCCGAGACCCCCTCCGGTCTCGGGGTGCACAAGCATCATCTCACCCCCGAGACCCCCTCCGGTCTCGGGGTGAGGTCACCGCATCTCAACCCCGAGACCCCCCGGTCTCGGGGTGCACAAGCATCATCTCACCCCCGAGACCCCCTCCTCGGGTGAGGTCACCGCATCTCAACCCCGAGACCCCCTCCGGTCTCGGGGTGCACAAATCATCTCACCCCCGAGACCCCCTCCGTCTCGGGGTGAGGTCACCGCATCTCAACCCCAGACCCCCCTCCGGTCTCGGGGTGCACAAGCATCATCTCACCCCCGAGACCCCCTCCGATCTCGGGGTGAGGTCACCGCATCTCAACCCCGAGACCCCCTCCGGTCTCGGGGTGCACAAGCATCATCTCACCCCCAGACCCCCTCGTCTCGGGGTGAGGTCACCGCATCTCAACCCCGAGACCCCCTCCGGTCTCGGGGTGCACAAGCATCATCTCACCCCCGAGACCCCCTCCGGTCTCGGGGTGAGGTCACCGCATCTCAACCCCGAGACCCCCCTCCGGTCTCGGGGTGCACAAGCATCATCTCACCCCCGAGACCCCCTCCGATCTCGGGGTGAGGTCACCGCATCTCAACCCCGAGACCCCCTCCGGTCTCGGGGTGCACAAACATCATCTCACCCCCGAGACCCCCTCTCTCGGGGTGAGGTCACCGCATCTCAACCCCGAGACCCCCCCGGTCTCGGGGTGCACAAGCATCATCTCACCCCGAGACCCCCTCCGGTCTCGGGGTGAGGTCACCGCATCTCAACCCCGAGACCCCCCTCCGGTCTCGGGGTGCACAACATCATCTCACCCCAGACCCCCTCCGGTCTCGGGGTGAGGTCACCATCTCAACCCCGAGACCCCCTCCGGTCTCGGGGTGCACAAGCATCATCTCACCCCGAGACCCCCTCCGGTCTCGGGGTGAGGTCACCGCATCTCAACCCCGAGACCCCCTCCGGTCTCGGGGTGCACACATCATCTCACCCCGAGACCCCCTCCGGTCTCGGGGTGAGGTCACCGCATCTCAACCCCGAGACCCCCTCCGGTCTCGGGGTGCACAAGCATCATCTCACCCCCGAGACCCCCTCCGGTCTCGGGGTGAGGTCACCGCATCTCAACCCCGAGACCCCCTCCGGTCTCGGGGTGCACAAGCATCATCTCACCCCGAGACCCCCTTCTCGGGGTGAGGTCACCATCTCGAGACCCCCCTCCGGTCTCGGGGTGCACAAAATCATCTCACCCCCGAGACCCCCTCCGGTCTCGGGGTGAGGTCACCGCATCTCAACCCCGAGACCCCCCTCCGGTCTCGGGGTGCACAAGCATCATCTCACCCCGAGACCCCCTCCGGTCTCGGGGTGAGGTCACCGCATCTCAACCCCGACCCCCTCTCTCGGGGTGCACCATCATCTCCCCCGAGACCCCCTCTCTCGGGGTGAGGTCACCGCATCTCAACCCCGAGACCCCCCGGTCTCGGGTGCACAAACATCATCTCACCCCCGAGACCCCCTCCGGTCTCGGGGTGAGGTCACCGCATCTCAACCCCGAGACCCCCTCCGGTCTCGGGGTGCACAAGCATCATCTCACCCCGAGACCCCCTCCGGTCTCGGGGTGAGGTCACCGCATCTCAACCCCGAGACCCCCTCCGGTCTCGGGGTTCATCTCACCCCGAGACCCCCTCCGTCTCGGGGTGAGGTCACTCTCAACCCGAGACCCCCTCCGGTCTCGGGGTGCACAAGCATCATCTCACCCCCGAGACCCCCTCCGGTCTCGGGTGAGGTCACCGCATCTCAACCCCGAGACCCCCTCCGGTCTCGGGGTGCACAAGCATCATCTCACCCCCGAGACCCCCTCCGGTCTCGGGGTGAGGTCACCGCATCTCAACCCC
>UESW01003864.1:959523-1019629 GCA_900491605.1 Calamus simplicifolius | reverse complement strand
TTTTTTTTTTTTTTTTTTTTTTTTTGGTACAAACGGGCGATCACACTTGTCTAGTGCGAATCAGCCCAGAAACATCAGAGACTAAAATCTGCTGCAACAAGCTAGGGCAATGGGAATCAGGACTCCAGACCCAGGGTCCAGAGTACTGAGCAACAAAGGAAGCCGTCCAATCTGCCGCCGAATTGGCTTCACGAAAGATATGGCGGATTTGGACAGAGGCGACCTTCCGAAGCATGGACCAAATCTCTCTGAGAACCGGGTTAGCAGTGCCCATGCCGCTGTACTCATTCTTCATCCAAGATATAACAGTCATAGAATCATCCTCAACGATGATTCTAGCTGCGTGAAAAGTCTGAACAGCAAAAGAAATGCCCGTCCAAGCCGCATAAAGTTTCACCATCGAGACAGAGAAGTCAATAGAGCCAAAACCTCCGGCTGCCCTCAAATCACCCGTCAATCAATCGGCGGCTCAGCTAACGAATTCGACATCTTGGCCTTGCACGCACCTTAGCGGTGAAATCGCACCACCATGCCATGCGGTGAAACCCACCTTCATCCTCAAGTAATAATAAATAACGACGGGGCAGAAAAAGAGAGAGAGAGAGAGGAGCAGGCAAAACTCGATTATATATTATATATATATATATATATATATAAATCAACGCTTGCGGAGGAACAAGA
Source organism: Calamus simplicifolius (assembly GCA_900491605.1). NCBI lineage: Eukaryota > Viridiplantae > Streptophyta > Magnoliopsida > Arecales > Arecaceae > Calamus > Calamus simplicifolius. The sequence goes on along the minus strand of UESW01003864.1, from coordinate 1,018,948 downwards.
AAGGCGGCCTTTTCTCCCGTTTTCCAATCCGACTTCTCCTTGCTTTCCCCTTTTCTATCAGTTTCTTTATTTAAGCTCGATTTCTCTGGGTCGTTCTTCCGTGGAGGATGTACTTGAGATGGGCTTTGAGGAGTTTGAACCGCTCGAGAGCCGGATTCCATGGCCGCGGTTCTGAGAGATTCTTCTCCACGGCTTGTTGTGGATACGTTTCGATTAGAAATCCTTCAGAGATTCGCTCAAAGGTCGGTTTTAAATTTTTTTTTTTTTTCCCTTTGTTTTTAAGCCTTTTGCATTAATTTCCAATGTTGGTCCGGTCGGCAGGGACTAGAATGACCATGTGATCAGAGTACATTGCTATTTTTCCATGCTGCTATTGAATTTGGTTCTTGGGAGCTTTTGTTATAGATTTAGAATGGAAATTTCTTGATTGATCTCCCATGGTGCATCTTCTTGGTTGTGATTGCCAGCCATTAGTGTCAATTGACGTTTACTCCATCGCGTGGATGCTTAACTTCATGCTTGTTAAGTTGGCCTATGTGTGTGGCGGTGAGGTCACCTGTGCATATGTGTGTCTATATTCATACTTGGACTTCAAGTGTAGATGCATAGACATGTCACTCAATGCATTCATGAAACTTTAAGTACAAACATTTCTTTCCATTAGTTTTGCGTATTGTAGTTATCTTATTGTCTTCTTATACTTTCTGCATGCTAGGCAGGGATGCTTTATATGCTTTGAGTCCTTGATTTTCTGAGTTCGTGGATGATGAATTTGGTTTCTGATAATTAGAGAATCTCCCCCATTCTTAAATAAATTTTTAAAATGAATTTACAGAGCTCTACATAGAATATACTGAATGCAGCTTATCAATCATACAACCTCAATGTTCATGATATATCTATTATTTAATGCCAACTTTAAAGATGCTTATGGTGAAGGAACTGGGAGCAAGCTTGATCTCTCTCTTATCTCCTATCGTAATCCCCACCACACCCTTCTCATTTTTCAAACATATTTCAACCATCCAGTGTAATTGCATCAATGTTGAGTAGTGTTTATGAATCAAGGTGAGATCCATCAATGTTTGGTAAAATTATGTGGCCTGGGACTTAACCTTATTCCAACATTCTGACTTGGTAATGATCAAGCATGGTCTGTTGAGTTTGAGAAAGTTTTGTGGTGAAGATCTGTATCCAATTTAATCCTTTAAGTTGGTGCTGTATTCTTAGCCGGTCATCGTTGGACAAGAGAGGGGCTCGCTAGAAGCCTGAAGGGCTACAAGGTAGATACAAAGAGTAAACTTCCTGGTCATGAGATTTAAGCTCAGAAACCACTGACTAATCCATCAGGCTAGAGTTTGGACTTGGAATTGACAAAATTAAGGAAAAGGTGAAAAAAAGAAAATGTTTTTGTATATGGCATTCTGCAGCCCAAATACAACCCAATCAAACCCCTGTAAATCCCTCTTTTGATTTATTGTTTCTGTATACAAAATCAAAGAAACAAGAAAATTCATAAAAGATTAAAGATACATGAGCCCAAAAGATGACCCGGAGTCCTCCTATCAACCTAGCAATGGAATCAACATCTAAATTAGGTAAATGAAAAGGACGAATTAGTTTGCATGATACAGACAGACCAGATTCTGAAAACAGAGGCCGACTTGCAATAGCATTTGTCTCATATTCCTTTCTTAGAAGACTATTATTGGTTAGAATGCTACCAAAAATCACCTCCAACATTTTCTTCATAAAATATGTTCCTAGGTCTCCAAATAATCTTCTTAAACTGGAATCATGAAAAGTCTACAAGGTAATTGTGAATGAATGGTATAAAGAAATTACCATACCGTTCTATCAACAAGATCTTTGGTTCTATGCCAGAATTCAAATATTGAGGTTAAGTGGTCTATTGATGGCTGGCCAGTAGGACACATTGTATCAGTCATGGATATTGTCCATTTCACTTTGGCACAACTGGGATGCCTTTGGTACAACATATTTTGACCTTCATAGTTGTGTTGTCTTTTTTATGCTTTTTCATCTTAATGGTATACGTTTGCAAAAAGTGGGAATTATTTTGAGTTAAGGATCTGTTTGGATGGCCTAGCTATTCCTACACAATGTATTCTGGCATCCAAATAGCCCCTAATTGTTCAAGTCATATTGTTCAACTTGTGCCTACATTTATCTTCTAGGAAGCGTGGATACAGACATAAGATGACACGGATATGCTAATGTAACAAATCTTGAAAAATAGGATAAATTGGAGAGGATGTGTCAATTAACATGTATGCATTACATACACAGATACATGGACAAACTTGCATGCATGGCTTCAAATGTTAATGGGATCTCGAAAAGGTTACTGTCTCAAGTGTTAAAATGAGACCATGTCGCCATTGTTTGAGTGTCTCAATCAGTGCTCTTGGGACATCTGTCATCCCAAGCGTTAGGATAGTGCGGGATGATGGCAATTTCCATGAAAAAACAGGATGGCCCTGTCGTACAGGATTTAAGACCTTGCATATATGTACATACATACATGTAAAAGAGATCTATGAAGCATAAAAGGCTATCAAAATAATGTAGTTCGTCTTTACAGCTCATCATCTGGTCGTCATTCAAATTCATAGTCACATCCATAATTATATTTGAACATTAACATCATGAACTTTAAAACCATACGCTATTAAAAGGTTAACCCCAAAAAGAAACATATGCCCTTCCTGTCATTTTTGGTGGTATTGTGAAGTATCTCAAGTTTATCGAAGAAGTATCCAATTTTTTTCGTCAAATGGAATAGTTGACTCAAGTATTGGATGCATGTCCAAAAAGATTCTGACAAGTATAGGTATCAGATATGTATCCAGTATAGGCAAGGATGTGATTTGAAGTATCCATGCTTCCTTGTTTTCTTTTATTGCTATTTTATTGCACAACTTACTCTAACTTGTAATTAAAAATACATTGGAAATCTATATGTCTGCATTGACAATTAAAATACAATTTGGGGTTTTTATGCATGCTCTAGTCATCCTGTTTGTTCTCACTTCTCTACTTCCTCTCCTTGGGTGTTCCTATATTCAAATGGTGGAAAACACACTTGAAAAAAGGCCATTAGAAGTTTTCATGATTGGAATTAGTTAGAGAAAGGTTTGGGTGTGGCCCTCCCTAAACTAGCACAGTTTGCATGGTTCAGCCACCTCGGGTGCACAGGCTTGTAACATTGGCACCTGCCTAGTACAAGATTTGTGTGACAAACTTTATTATCCTATGTAAAAGGATCAGGTAACAGCTTTAAAGGAAGTTACGTAGTTACGTAACAAGTTCATCAGTCTTATGGTTTCTAATGTTTCTGTCAATCTCAGTTACCATACTTCTGTCAAGTTAGAATATGCAAATTTGAAGGAGAAAAACATGCTTTCTTTCATTTTACTAATGCTAATTCATTGACTCCTTAAAACTCAAATAGATAAGAATTATAGCCATTGAACCTGGTTCCAAATATTTGTTTTGCCTTTATGAATCCTTATGTGCTCCCAAATGACCATTCATTGCATACTTTGGCCTGCTTTTTTGACTCGATTTTGGCACCTGCTTGAGAGTGGCAGTAAAGTTGTTTGATCACAAGGCCAAGAAGTTATGATTGGGTAATCAGCTGAAAGAATGAACATGAAAGCAATATCTCTCAATTCTTATTCTCCACATGCAATAGTAAAAGTCTTTATTCTCTCACACCTAAGAAATTGCCAAGATTGTCAAACAGCAATTACATTCATCAAATAAATAAGCCTTCCCTTAAATAAGCAAAGACATAGACAAGGAGCAGTGAGTAACAACAAGCTACATGCTAGACTGAAGCTAAACCACACATGGCAACACCAATCAAAGTGCCTCCAGAGACCAGTCAGAGTGAGTGTTCTTGAAGTAAGACTGCAAGCAAAAACCTATCTCCCAACTGGATACAATCAGCAAGCCAGAAGCAACCCTGGTTTGGCCTGTTTTAAACAGAAACTGGATCGTGCCAGAACTAATCATCCAACAGAACCAACCTTTTTTCATTCTCAAATATAAAAAGTTGGTTTTACTGAGATATGCTAAAATAAAGAAGAAACTGTTATGGTCCCATTGTCTGGATTTAACTCCCAAAAATCCATGCATTTTTTTTTGGATGAGCCATGACTTCATTAAAATAGATGATCTTTCATTTTCTGCTGCATTATGTGGGCCAAGGGATTAAGCAGTCATGCATCCTTGTATAATCCACTTATTTCTGGCTCTCTTATACGCATTTCTGGTATATATGACCAAATTCTGCATTTTACTGTCAGCTTCATTAAGCACATGATGACATGTAACCTGTTGTACAGTTTCTGCAAATGATATTTAACCTGTGTCAGTTTGTAATATGTACTGCTTATGGTTTGACTATCTGCATGTTCTTTTCTGTGGATTAGTAGGTATTGGGCTTCAGAGAAACTTATCTTGGGGGCTCACGTGGCTTCCATGACATCAGATATCCAGTTCATCAGGACAGGAGTTCTGCAGTAGAGGTAGTTTCTACCTTATTTGGTTGCTTCTCTGCTGACTGACTGATCTATTTAATGTAAGATTTATATGACAAAAAGTTCCACTGGAAGGACATGACTATAAACAATAACAATCTTTTTTTGTATCTGAGTCTGCAAATCCTATTTTATACTTTTTCGTGTTCCATGGTGACCACTTCTGTTGCAGTTAGGCCTTTTTGTTGACTTATAATTTATTTCCACTTGAGTCTTCTTATGTTCCAACACCCTTTTTAGCAACTGTCATCATGTGTCTGATCCTTCTTCTTAGTGGTGCTGTTTCTAGTTTTCATCACTCGTAACCAAAACGAAGTCACTATAATTACTTTTTCAAAAATTTTAGTATTTTGTTTCTGGTGAACATGCATCCACAATCAAGAGAACATCTTGCAAATATGACAAACAACAATAGAAGAAACACTGTTAGATATATGCCATTAATTAAGAAAATATATACTTGGAAATCTTCTGCTTCATATGCCTATATGGAAGACCATTGTGGAAGAATGGATAAAATTAACAAGCACTGAATGATGATTCTTTTTTCTCATGTTTACCAACATGAATATTCTCAGGAATCACTTGATCCGTTTTCCCTGGTTGCTGATGAATTATCAATTCTGACAAACAGATTACGTGCAATGGTGGTTGCTGAGGTGCATGATCTTTCTATGTTCTTGGTTTGAATTGTTTAACCTTCTTTATATTTTTATATAATTGTACTTTTCAGAATATTTTTGATATTATGTTTGATAAACATATACACTTCAGGTTCCCAAGCTGGCTTCAGCTGCTGATTACTTTTTCAAGATGGGAGTTGAAGGGAAAAGATTCCGTCCTACGGTACAGACTGAAATCAGAACACTTCAAAAATGATGCTTACTAACTGCTTCCTACTTGTGGCAGTCCAACCATGTCATTTTTTGTGTTTTATTTTTGAATTTTTTTGTCTTCTAATCTATAAGAACTTGCTTTTTTTTTTTCCAATTTAATGGGTTATGACAAGTATATTTTTTTATTTTGCATATTTGTAATTGGACACTGCAGGATTTTTGAAGTGTGTGGACCATGGGTCATCTGAACACCTCATCACGCTGGTTGAACTTTCAAAACCATGATATCATCACTCATACACAACTTTGGCACTTATGCCTTGAGTTTTCAAGTCTAATAGAATGATAGAAAAGGTTTTGCTGATTGTATCAAATTCAAATGCAATAGGCCTGACAAATTATTCCTGATATAAAATACATATATTTACTAATACATCTATATAATAAGAATGTTCCCCTTTGTCTGATTTTTTGAAAAAGTTCCCAGTCCAATTCTTATGGACACTTAGACACAGGCCACACGTGTCATGTTTTTATGTAACATTGTAATATTTATTAGTACGATTTGTGCTGCATTAAATACATGAAAGAGGTCATCTAATCCATGCTAATTTCCTTCTCATTTGCTTCTGTTTTTGTGGTAATTATGATTCACTGTCATGACAGGTTTTGTTATTGATGGCATCAGCTTTGAATATGCCCATACCTCAATCAGCTGCTGATGGTGTGTTTGATACCTTACCAAAAGAGTTGCGGGCAAGGCAGCAGTCTATTGCAGAGATAACAGAAATGATTCATGTTAGCCATCTGAATTTATCTTTGTCTGTTCTCTAGTTTTATCAGTAAATTCTTATTTTCATGCCTCAATTTTTTCATGATTGAATATTTCACAATAGGTTGATTATTATATGTTTCACCTTCTATTAACATGCTGCTCTTCACTTATGCTAGGTAGCTAGCCTTCTTCATGATGATGTCTTGGATGATGCTGACACGAGGCGTGGTATTGGTTCACTAAATTTTGTGATGGGAAATAAGGTATCTCCTTGACCTTTGACATATATGTATGTTTGTGTGTGTGTGTGTGTGTAAATATATGTAATGAATTTGACTTCGCTACACTGGAGAGGCTTTCCATTTAGATCTAGATTTAAATAATGAAGGTCTCATATCAATGATTTGTGTCAATGGATGTGACTTACCATCTTTGAAATGCTTATATAAAAAATTATGTGTTTTGGAGACTCTCAACCCATGCACCAAGATGTCTAAAAAAAGAAAAAAATTGTGTTATGACACTGTCCATTTTTTCCCCCACTTGATGCATGGGTCGAGAGTCCTCAAATCACATGATTTTGATGTGAATATGTTATAGGTATGACATCCAATAACTTAGATCATTGATGTGAGAACTTCATTATCGAAAACTAGATCAGGTTGGATATGAGTGGAGATTCTCTAGGGTGCAGCCAGGTCAAACTTATCATATATGCATATATGTATATAATGGACATCTATTTTTTTACAGGATTCCAATGTGATATTTGACTAATGTTTGTTGAAAACTGGTAGAGCTATTATTTCAGACCCCAGAGCAAGGTGTCAGATTCTTTGAACTCCTGACAGTGGGTTTTGATAACATAACCTATTAGCTCAAACTTGCACTGATACCCAATATGTGCATATATGCACAGAAATTTTTGAGTGTTTCTGAGAGTGAAGGTAACATTGTGATTATCTTTGTAATGCAGCTAGCTGTGCTGGCAGGAGACTTTCTACTTTCGAGAGCTTGTGTTGCACTTGCATCATTAAAGAATACAGAGGTATCTAAGCAGTTGGCACATCCATATCTAGTCTATGACTGACATCCATTACTTTTCAGACTAATTTTGATGATATGGGACAGTATATTACTTATCAAACTAGACAATTTAGTAGTTCCAATATTTTAAATGCTTGGGTGTTTACTGTATGTTTCTGTGCTATTTTTCTTCTTTGGTTCTATTTCAGTGACCATTATTTGAAATAAGAAAAGAAGTGTAACGAGAGCATATTAATGGCACATTGATATGGGATATGGATACAACATGATATGGATAGGCTGATATTGGCAACGTCCTGTGAAAGTATAATAGTGATAGTGAATAAATATTCATTTTCTTTGTCTATGTGAACAAGCTTCCATAAAGCATGGTGGGCCATTGATGTATCCTATGATTGGAGGAGACTGCATCTGTTGAAATAGAGGTTGATCTCTCTCTCTCTCTCTCATCCCCCCCCCCCCCCCAACAAAAAAAAAACTGCCCCTCTCCATGTGTATATGGTCTTTCCACTCTGCTGAGATCTCCAATAAGAGATGCCTCTCAAGTTCTCGCGGAATGCGAGGCCACTCTGCTGAGATCTCAAAAAGCTTGAAGTATGATTGCTGAACTGGTGTAGTAAGGAGAATTGCTGAAACCTTTCCAAATCTGATTTCAGTGATCTTAAACACAACAATATTCTCCTTGATATTGCAAAGTCTTGTCACAGTTGAGTGTGGAAATAGATATAATGAAAAAGAAGAAACAATAGAAAGAGGATTAGGAAGAAACATTGATAAAGTTTAGAGAAAAACAGAGGAATAAGAAAGATTCAGGGAGAAGGAAATAGAGAGGCAAGCAATCCTCTATTTTCTTAAAGCAATATGTCATATACCACTGAAAACAACTCTCCTAGTACCCTTTCAAGAGGCTTGTTTGGCCTCAAATTTCCTAATGGCCCTTTTAGGACTTCCCAATCTATTTAGAATCCTCTTGTATTTGAAAACATAAAATTTCATAAAAAGGCTGCTAATTGATGATTTAATAAAAAAAATATATCTTAATTATGTTGGCTTGCATCTCAAGAGAAGGATCAGTTAGAGCCATTGGTGATTAGCAATCAGGGAACTGGCAAGAGACTGATTAAGGTGTTCCTTTGCTCTTTTGGTTGCATTTATCAAGATAACATGATAGCATCAACATTTACCACTTTTGTCATTTAGTCTTCATTCTATTCTATAGACCAAAATCTATACTCAATGCAATAATATTAACATCACAAACGCCAAAATTATCCTTTCATCATCAAAAAGTTAACTTCTGTACCAAAAAAACAGAAGCATGTAAAAAAAGAAAAAGAAAAAGAAAAGAAAGACCTCCCATTTCCCCAAACTGTTTTTTTCCTTTGAGAACTGTTTCTTTTCTTTGAAAACTAGAATGGTTGAAATAAATATCTGACTTGTACTTTAAGAGTGTCTAATGAGTATAGGTATTTAATATGATCATGGCATGCAGTTTGAAATATCTAAACATGATATGAATATACAAATAGCAGTCAGTGTGCTTCTTTATGGAGATTTCAGTGGGGTTGTAGACATATTTAACCTAACCATCCTACAAAAGAATATTTTAATTAGCTAACCAAAAAATATTCATGTAAAGGTCCTTATAACCATGGAATATTGCTCCAATGTTGAATTTATTGTTAAAGAATTAATTTAAATAAACTTCCCATCTTGGAGGACTTGTTTCTGGATAGGTACCAGCTGTGATGGGCTCCATCTAGATGAGTGTTAGATTGATGTGTTGCCTTACAGTATTTAGTGAGTGAAAGAAAAATAATTCTTCTAGAAAAGATAAAAGAATAGACTGAAACATAAAGGTGACTTTGAGGATTTTTGTTGCATGATCGTATACTGCATAACCATTATATACATTATTGGAGGTCGATGCCTGGTTGGGAGCTATCATAAAAGCCTTAAGTTTGATGGATAGTCTTGATTGTAAAGCTGATCCTATATAGACAGAAGCAAGGTCTGCCATGCTGGTCCATATTGATCGGTATGAACCATACCATACTGTACTGGCATAATACTAAGGTTCAATTTGATGCTTTCTAAACTGGTCCAATTGAGTGAAACCAACTTGTACCATCCAGTCCAAACTGAGTGACACCTTATTTCGGTATGGGGTGTGTATCATACTTTACCAGTCCATACCATACAAAACTGCTAATGTATTCATTCAGTTCTTAGTACCAGTTTCATGGACCTTGTCTCTTTTTAGTTGAGGCTAAGGTCATCAATATTACAACTGATGAGTATATAGCAATTAAGGCAAGCATTTCCATCTGCACTTTATATGTGGTAGTATATACATGCAATTGTTAGATCAAATGACAAACAGCATATCTCATTGTACATACCTCTCAAGATAAGTACTGATCTTGTGGATGGCTTCTGGTAGTTACTTTGTGTGCTGGACTCTGCCTGCAGGTTGTATCTCTACTGGCAACTGTTGTAGAACATCTAGTCACTGGTGAAACCATGCAAATGGCTACTACGTCTGAGCAACGTTGTAGGTATGCAGTTGTTACTCGTGCAAATTAATATTTTTATTTATTTTTGTTGCAACAGTTCTTGCCTGAAAGAATAGAAAAATATTGCACAAACAGAAGTGGGATACTTAAATTCTTGCTCCTACTTCTGATTCCTGCTGATGCTTTACTGGTCTGAGTGCTATGCTTTTGTCTCCTATGAATGCAACACCTATTATTTTGTTGCTAAAATAAAATCAATTCATGCGGACATACAGCATGGAGTATTACTTGCAGAAGACATACTATAAGACAGCTTCATTGATTTCAAACAGTTGCAAGGCTATTGCTCTCCTTGCAGGGCAGACTGCAGAAATTTCAATGCTTGCTTATGATTATGGTCGGAATCTGGTTAGTTATTATTTTTCTGATATTAATTTTACTGGAACATTTTACTCTATCAAGCATTGAGCAGTTAACAATTACAATGACACTTTTCACATCTTACCAGGGTTTAGCATATCAGTTAATTGATGATGTTCTTGATTTCACTGGGACATCGGCTTCACTTGGGAAGGGCTCCTTATCTGACATTCGCCATGTAATATCCCTTTGAATATAATTTATTTTCAGTTAATGGTTATATTAGCTTCTGGTATTTTGATTGTTGTTGTACTGTTTACTAGAATGGAAAAGATGTCTCAGTTAAATTGTTTCTCATGGTTGCAAGCAGTCCAAATATGTTTTTTATGTTTTGTGTTGTCTGCTGTTGTATGTATCTGACATTACCCACTGGATTCAGCATATTGTAATAGTAAATCTCTTGCTTTGAATTTTCATCTTTGGTTAGCAGTTTCTTGATTACATTAGCCTCTAGTCGTTGTGGTGTATTCTAATTTTAGCAAACCACATTATCACAACTCTTACAAAATTGTAGCAATATTTGTGCATGAATTTTTCTGTGCTGTGCATCATTATTTACAAAATCTAGCATTTCTTTACAATGGAAATCAAGCATATTATTGCACCGAAGAAGAAGAAGAAGAAGAAGATCTGTTAGCATCTGGAGTTATGGCATGCGATAATTTTCTTTCAGGTTGATTGCATTTTTGAGTTGTCTAAAAATTATTTGTCTGGAAGTCATCTGTTGACTGTTTTCATCTAGATTATTTCATTAGTCCTAAAGTTTTAGCTGACAGGTGAATTTTGGATTAATTGCTTGTAGGATATGCAGGCTTATAAGAAGTTTTAATTGCAAGGTCATTGGATATTGCTGAATGGATATGTTGGGGTTGGCATTTAGACCAGTAATTGAAATATTGACAGAAAACTGAAGAAGAATTTGAGTTTTATTTAAATCTTCTTGTATTCCAGATTAGTGAATTCATTTCTTCTATCTAAAATAAGTTTGTCTTGTTAAAATTTGACCTTACAGTTCAATCATCTCAAATTACTGGAGTAGGCATAATCACAAGCACATAGGTGTGCTTTGGTGACTCAAATGTTTATGGATCGTGTAATCACACGACAGGATTTCGTAGGTTAGATGAATACAAAAAATAACAATCCAACTTTCAAGGATGTTAACTTATCTTAGGGAACCTTTTGATGCATCAGAGGCTGAGAGTTACTGAGATTGCTATAGAGATTTAGATTTAGATTTTATCATTACTTTTACTATTTATCTTCTATTCTTTTTTAACTTCCAGTGTTAGTTGGTCATAGGACACCTTCAGTTGCATCTCGGAGCCATTTGGATCATTAGATGGCAACCAAATGGTATCACTGAAAAAAGAAAACCACATTAGACCAATATCCAAGTAATGGGGAATGGTGGTTGGCTGGCTACAAAAGAAGAAAGAGATAAAAGTGTTGATATCCACCCACTTCCCTTGGTGCTTGTATGCCCTAAGGAGGGTATACCTTCCCCTTTTTCTTTTCCTCTATGGTTCTGGCTGCTAATTTGGCAATTTTAGGATGCTATGAAGCATTTAGTTAAGGGATTTTCTTTTTCATCAATGTCCTAATATGTTACTTATAGGAGATTTTTGAAGCTTAGAAGCTAGAATAATTAAAATGACTCTGTTTCTTTCTCAGCATCTCTGGTTCTTTCCTTTCTTTTCTTCCTCTCTTTTGTTTTGTTTCAATCTTGTCTCTTCCCCATTATTCAATTTACTTCCTTCACTTTGAATTCTGTTTATTTGCACTAATTTCATGGAAATATTTATTATATCAGCTTTCTTTAACTGTCACTTAGATTTCAAGCTCCCTTCATGGTTCCCTAATGTTCAGTAAAAATGCAGTGTGGTGAATCATAACCCATTTTATCAAAAGAAAAGATCAAAAGCAGATATCATTCTCCCTTTGTGCTTTCTTCATTTATTTGTTCCCTAGAGGTTTCTGTAATATTAATGGTTATTAATTTTGTGATTCATGCATGGTTTTTATCACTTCATGTATTACGGGAGTTAGGATAGCAATAATGTTTTTTCTTTTTTTTTTTTCCTACAACTGGAACAAAGATTAAGAAAACCATACCTAAGTTATCTGGCACCTTTTTCATTTTTTGGTGACAACAATAAGAAAAGCATCACAGTCTAGGAAATGGAGTCCTCCGGGCGTTAGCATCAACAATCAAGCTAAGTTGTAGAGGAAAATTGACCATCCAAACCTGAGTGCAGTGAGAAGTGGCTGCAATACTGGCTAAGAAGTCTGCCACCTGATTCCTTCTCAAAACACATGTTGGCAGTGGAATTTGGATGATGATGTAAAAGAGACTTAAGGTTATGAAGATAAGGGTAAAGACTGCTTGAATCCCCCATTAAGCTAGGATATGATAGTTGCAAGATCAGCTTCTAAAAGATATAAGAGGAATCTAGAAAAAGGTTAATAGCACAAAATGCACCCCACCAAGCTGCAGTTAGTTCAACCATGTGGACTGAAGCACGAGGAATAGGAAGAGACGCAGCCACCAATGCTTGGCCAAACCCATTTCTAATTATAAAGCCCACTCCTGCTCCATGTCTTTGGGCTGAACCATCAAAATTAATCTTAACCGTAGCAGGGGGGGGGGGGGGGGGGGTTTTGCCAAGAAACATATTGTAAAGGAGAATGGATCACAAGTGAATGTGATAATGAACCCCAATCACCTAGAGGAGAAGATTTGTGAATAGAAGATAACAACTCATAAGATGGTTTAGTTTCTTCCTGAATAGTAATTTTTGGTTTGAAAGGAATGCCTTCAAAAATGAACCTATTCCTTACCATCAACAGCAAATTATAATGGTCTCAGTTGAGCACATACGGACATCAGTAGGGAAATTCTAAAGGAAAGATAGAACCTAGGAGAAAGAGTGAATAGCGAAATGCATGGGAAGTGTGACGCTATCCCAAATTTCCTTAAATTGAGGGTAATAGAGGAAGAGATGTTCCTTATCTTCAATGGTGGCTTGGCATCTGCTACATTAGGAAGGAATCATAGGAATTCGTTCTGAGAGCCTCAAAGTTATAGGTAGCCCATCTTTCAACATCTTTCATAAAAAGTAAACCACTCGCGAAAGCACATTCTTCCTCCAAAATATGAAACGAAATCAGGAGACACAATAGAGAAGTGGCCGTATAAACCTTCTTATAGACACTTCTGAGAGAAAATGAGTACCCAAGCTAGAATATCTATCTGAGTAGGACCTCTCCCATTGTGGTTTTAATAATCTTGGTGGCTATCTCTGAAGGGAATATACTATGCATAATAGTGTCATTTCAAGATCCATTGGGCTCCATCAGACTAGATACGATAGTGAAGTCCTCACACATGTCGACATTATAAAGAAGAGCCATAATATTCAAAGTAAGAGAATCAAACCAAGGCTGAGAAGAAATAAGGATTAAAATGCCATCCCCCATGACTAACACATTTTTGAGGCTTAATCAGGAGAGGCATTGGCTATAGCTCGCTTCATGCTAGAATCTCATTTAGGCGGTGTATAATTATACTAGCATCCTCTGAAAGAGTATTTGGAATAATAAATTCTAGACATTAGATAAGACAGATTGAGGATCAATTTACTCAAGAAAGCCCACCTCCAAAGCTTGATATTAGGAGTTTCAAGTCCTCCACAACTTTTAGGATAACATATATCCTCCCAAGCAATAATGTGAATCGGCCTACTCTCATGGTCATGTCCCTATATGAAGATCCTAATAGTTTGGTCTACCCACTGAATAAACCAATTGGAATTGCAGCATTGGCTAACACATGAATAGGGATAGAGTAGATAATAGATTTAGCTAAAGTACAATGCCCATCAAAGGTAAGGATTTTTCATTCCAAGCAGCCAATCGGTTATTGATTCTATCCTTAAGGTATTGGACATCACTTGGTTGCGGCTTGAGACCTCTCAAAGGAATACCCAAGTAAGATCCTAGCTGCTTATCCTCTTGAATAACCAGAATAGAACATAATCTATGAGCAAGCTGTCTTAGTGTTTTTGGATTGAATACTACCATCGATTTGGCTATGTTAACTAGTTGACTGGATTGTGCACAATATTGAGCAACTACCTTTTCGAAGAAAGCAATGCAATCCCCTTTATGTGCTTTGGACAACAAAAGACAATCATCTACAAGAAGTAGATGGCTCACCCTAAGGTCCCTTCTAAGTGGACAGAACCATGGATCCACCCTTCATGAACTCTTGATCTGCTGAGATAAAACTTGAGAACATAGAAAAAGCAAGTATGGTGACAAGGGACATCCCTGATTAAGACCCATTCAAGAGGGGAAGAAATTTGAAGGAGTACCATTTACAAGGATAGAGGAGGAAACACAACCTTCAATCCACTTGATCATTTTGAGAGGAAAGCAAAAAAGCTGCAAAGTATGGTGCAACAAACTCCAGTCAACTCTATCATAAGCCCGCTTCATATCAGTTTTGATGGCCATAGAAGGATTCCTGCTAGAAGCTTTATGGAGGAAGTGCATAACTTTTTAGGCAATTATTGTGTTATTAGATAAGCATCGCCCCAGAACAAATGCAATTTGCTCCTCAGATATCAATTTGCTAATTACTTGCCATAGTCTCAGTGTAATGATTTTAGCCACCAACTTATAGACATTATTACATAAATTGATAGGATGATAATGATGCAGCTGAGAAGGTGATGGGCTTTTAAGAACCAAGACTATAAAGGTAGCCTTCCATGTTGGTGGCATTTTCTAGACTCAAAGAACTCCTTAGCAGTTTTTATGACATCAGTCCCAATAATATCCCAATGCTTCATGAAGAAGGAAGGTGGAAAACCATTCGGCTTTGGAGTTTTATCAGGATGCATAGATTTGAGAGCAGTAAACACTTTAAAATTAGTAACACTCTGCTGTAACCATAAGCTATTGTCCTTAGTCAAGGAAGTGTGAGTCCAAGGTAGATCCGTGGCTGCCAACAGAGCTTGCTGGGACCACATAGAATGGAAAATTTTTTGAAATGCCAATCTTATGTCCTCATCTGACTCTAGGATACTACCGTTAGAGGAACATATAGAAGTTATGCGATTTCATCACCTTTGCAATACAGTGGATCGATGGAAAATTTTATATTCATATCACCTTCCCGTATCCACTGAAGTCTGGATTTCTGTGCCCAGAATATTTCCTACTACTGCACCAATGAGTGATATCACTGGAGTTTAGATCTCAGAAGGTGCAGTTCTTCCCCTATGAGACCGCCCCTTTGATCCTCACGTTGTTGGAGAGATGCAATATCCTCTTCCAACAATGTAGCCTGCTGGAACAAATCGCCAACCTCATCCTTATTCCACCTCTTCAAAGCATGCTTTGTGTTCTTGAGTTTTTGGAGCAATCTGGACATAGAGGAGCTGGTGACACCCATGGCCCAGGCATGAGAAATTACATTCAGAGACTCCACATTATCACCCCAGAAGTTTTCATATGTTAAGGGTCTAGGATCCCAATGATCAATCTCTAATTTAACCAAAATTGTGAATGATCAGACCTAATTCTAGTTAAATGGGAGTCTGTTGCCTCAGCAAAAAGATCTATCCAGATTGAATTAGCCAATGCTCTGTCAAGTCTTTTCCAAATTCTAGCATGCCCTTCTCTGTTATTACACCAAGTGAACTTACTACCAGAATACCCTAAGTTAGATAAGGAGCGCTGAGCCAAACAGTCTCTGAACTCCATAGTTTTCCAATGGTCAACAAAGGGATGACCTTCACATTTTTCCTCCTGAGATAGGATGATTGAAGTCCTCAACAACTAGCATAGGTAATCTCAAGTCAGCCACACAAGATAGTTCAGTCCAAAGCTATCTCCTAAGTAGCCTATTAGTGCTGGAATAGACTGTCATGAAAATCCACTTATTTGAAATGACAACATATAAGCATTGATTATTGACAGTAACGTTTCAATATCATTTAAGAATTTATGCCATAGAATAAGAATATCCCCAGAAAGCCCTTGAGAATCATTGCGAAATATATGCCAAGCATCACCAAATTTTCTTTTGACCTTTTGCAAGCCCTAACTAGCTAAACTAATTTCCAAGAGAACTAAAATATCTATATTATATTGAGCAATTATCCTTTTGCAATGTAAGCTTGAGGTTGGTTTTTCCAACCCTACAGTTCCGGATGATAAAATTCATAAAGTTGGAGGTGATGGGTCAGATATCTCTACTCCACATGAGATGTTAGGCTATGGGGTAATAGGGCCCTCTTCGGCACCCTCCTATGAAGATGGTACAGTTCCCAGATATAAGGTCATTTGATGCTTTATTGGGCCCTTGGAATGGGTCGCTCGGTGGCCATTAGGTCAAGTGTTTGGGGGCGCAAGAGCATGACGAGAGACCTGGCTTGGCTGTCGAACCTTCCATCATATCATTGATCGGAGGCAATATATGCTCCAATAAGTAGCCCTTTTGGCGATAAATAGTTGCTCGTTGGGCTGATTTCAAGTATTCCTCTTTTCCTTGCTCCTCATTGCTGATTTTGAGGTTAGTATCTCCTCCGGTGCTTGCCTCTCCATTCTTGCACCCTAATGCTTTGGATTTTTTCAAAAGGGCCTCCTTGATCGTATGAGTGATTGTAATATTGTCTTGATTATGGTCGCTAGAAGGTCCTCCACTTTTTGTTTCCCTTTTCTTTGTGGCCTTGTTTAGTCTAAAGGATGCTGGTACTTGAGCTAGGGTTCGACGAAGGACTCTGTTCATCAGGGCATGCCTCTTGACTGAGCCCTAGTCTCCAGGAGACCAAGGCAACCTAGGCTAATTAGGTCTTCTTTTTTATTCCATGGGCCATGGAACTCGTTTGGCAACCCCAATTTTGAGCCAAGTTGGCCCAACTCTTGGTTTTATTTGCAGGCTAGACCTGTTGGAGCTGGATTACTAAGCCTGTTGCTAGGTTCGTTTACCTATCTTCTATGATGGCCTACCACCCTCCCGATTGCCATCCAAAATCATTGGAGATGATTATATTAATCTTGCCTCCTCTGCTCCCCCCCTCAACAATGAAAGCGGGATCCAATGCTTCCTATACTGGGAGAACATCAAACCATGATCTTTGTGCGGAGTCTGGCCCCTAATTCTACCATAATGTCCATTGAGATCCGGTTGTAGAGAAGAAAGGTTAGGAGAAATTGCTGAGTGCTTGCCCTTTATGTCCCTTCATTTTGTGGTAACTGTTGTCCATTCGATTGCTGATTGGGTTGGGTGAGTCGACAATTTCCCATTTGCTCCTGATGAGTTGGCTGAGCTACCCCTCTGTAACCCAATTGTATTATCCTAAGTCCCATGGGTCAACTCAATCATCTTTCTCCTTGGAAAGGAAGAAAACCAAGGGCCATAAAGAGAGTCCATTGTCAAGTTTGAACTATCTTCCCCACCACTGTTATTCTGATCATTCCATAATTCCACCGAAGCCACTGTGCTAAGGATTTATGAAAGGAACAAATACAGTATGTCCAACTCATCCACAGCCATAGCAAAAAATAGAGATCTTTTCATAGGTAAATGGCTGCCTGTTGGGAGCTTCACCTTCCAAGCCAAATAAATCCACACCAGGAATCAAGGGCTTTGCCAAATTAACTAGCACACATATGCGTGCAAAATTTCAAAGTTTGAGGTTCTCTATAGCATTATCAAATCAGAAGGGTGTTCTGCCTTGGAAGCAAATTTCAATACTTTTGCCCTTCTCCTCCATTCAACAGATAATTCTTTTAGCCGTATCCAGATAGTTGCCCTTTGATTTAGATCTTTTGATGCTCTAAAATTTGGTCTCCAAGGTTCAAGAGACAGCAACTGACCTCGAACAAGCCAAGCCCCTTTAGCAGTAACATTTTTCAAATCTTCTGCATCTTGGAATATAAAAATTATGCGGTCATGCTCAGCTGGATAAGTTTCAAACTCCTTAGGCAAACGCCATTTGTTTTCCAGACTTGCTGATAAGTTTTCAATTCCAATCCACCTACCCAGGGTCCATCAGATGTAAGCATGCTTCCCTTCATCTCTTGCTTCTTGGACATGAGTAGATGAAAGTAGAACAGATCTGTGGAAAGTGCTACGTAGCTTCTCTATCTCCTCTTTTGAGACTTTACCAGCACTAGAGTGATCCGACTGCCCTTGAGCAATCGAAGCCCAAGAACACTGATTATCAGAGTCCCCTCAGCCCCACATGGTGGCAAAGCCGTCTCCAACCAGACCCTCCTGTGATTGTTCTGCAGTAACATGCTGTACAAGCGACATACGAGGCAACGTTTCGTCTGAAGCCTATCGCTCCTCTGCAGAAGATGAATGGGAGAGGGCTTTCACCCCAGCCAAACCCAGAGCGCTACTCTCCATTACTCTCTTTTGTTATTGGCTTTCGATATTGCTCCCATGCATGATATTTGCCTACCTATTATGATGATACCCACATCCTGCTAAGCCAACCCAAGCTTTTCATCATTGTGCAACTTTCCATATGAAAGTTGGACCATACTAATATTTGGCACCTTAAGGGGTGCGTTATTGCTTGCTAAACTTATTGGATAAAACCCAAAAATCCAATTAAAACCCTTAAAATTGTTGTGAAAGGTACTTTGATCCACTTTTTAATAACACTAACACCATCACTGCATCACCTTTATACCCGCTTCTTGCAGCAATGAACTTCATAGTGTGTGCAGAGTCGTGCATATGATGCTTGGCCTATCATAAATCTGGGTGTGCTGGACTGATTTTAGGTTTATAAGCAAGCTAACAAGGTGTAAGGCACATAGACTTCAACTCTATCTTTGGTTATGATGTAACAGGCTTGTCATTTACTACCTGAATTGTATATCAAACCCAGAATGTCATAGCTGATGGAGGTGAGGTTTGTCCTAAAAGCCATTTAGCAATCTGAACTACCAATTGGGGATATTTGAAGGTGCTTCTATGATACATATTTATAAAAGAGAACATTTGTGTCACCCATTGGGCTTTAAGCCAAGAAAGAGTCCACAAGTGTCTATTGTTTGTGGAATGACCAAGTGGATGGTTTTGTATTCCATATGGGGTAGTAAATCATTCTTGATACTTGAAATATATTTACAACTATGGGTGAAGATGGGCATTGTATGTGTATAGTTGTCATGATGTACAATGGTTGATAACTAATGAAGTGGTTATTGCCTTTCATCAAAGTAGTTGGCTTTACATTGGCATGTGGGTGTGTTTGATATTAAACTGTCAACATTATGAATCCATCTTTAGAAGCTATTATTATAGTTTATATGTAGCATTTGTACGTGCAACGAAGTGGTCTTCTAACCTAAAGGGTATGGCTATCCATTATGATATGAGTCGGCTATATTTCGAGCCATGGTTTGCTGTACTGGATGGTATTGTCTAGTACCAGGCTTATTCTATCAAACTGATAGCAAATTGATGATATAGGGGCATACCAAGTGTCTATCGCCTTGCTGACACTATATTAGTATGGTACTGATATGACGACCAATTGATATTGCAAATCTTGTATCAAGCTAAATTTGTATGCTACTTATGATGGACTACTTTATTTTTTGAGTTGATTGATTTATTTTACCTAACTATGAATGAGAATTAAGATCTTCAACATAGACTGCATGTATGGCAATTTATCCATAATTAGGACAAAAATGGCTGGATGCAAAATCCTAGGTCCAATTGGAATTTTTTCATAAATCTTTTTTCATATTATAATTATATTATTTTAAAAAATTATTAAATAAAAATAATTTAGTAAACTTAAGGGTAGAAGGATGTGATAACCTAGGAGTAACAAATGAACATAAATTTTTTCGTAGATTTAGTATGCTTGAGGTTAAAAAGGCTTTGAGTAAAATAAAAAATGCAAAGGCATTAGGACCAGATGCGATCCCTATTGAGGTTTGAAAATGCTTAAAAGAAATTGAAGTCACGTGGTTAACCAATTTATTTAACAAGATTGTAGCAACTAAAAGAATGCCGGATGATTGAAGAAAAAGCATATTAATACCCATATACAAAAATAAAGAGAATTCAAAATTGTGCAAATTATAGAGGAATTAAGCTAATGAGTCATACAATAAAATTATGGAAGAGAGTAATAGAAAATTGAATAAGAGCTGAAACTTTGGTGTTAAATAGCCAATTTGGATTTATGCCTGAAAGATCAACTATGGAAGCTATTTATTTATTAAGAAGATTAATGAAGAGGTATAGGGAAAAGAAAAAAAGACCTTCATATGGTCTTTATTGATTTAGAGAAAGCATATGATAGAGTACCTAGAGAATAATATGATGGATTTTAGAGAAAAAAAAGAAGTTACTAAAAGGTACATAGAATTGATAAAAGATATGTATGATAGAGTAATAACTATTGTTAAAACAATAATAGAGAAACTAGTGAGTTTTCAATCACTGTAGGTTTACATCAAGGATATGCCTTAAGTCCGTATCTTTTTGTATTAGTTATGGATGAATTAACAAATATATTCAAAATGATATCGTATGGTGTATTTATTTGCAGATGATAAAGTGTTGATTGATGAAACTAAATCTGGAGTAAATGCTAAGCTAGAAATTTGGAGAAAGGCTTTAGAATCTTAAAGTTTTAAGATTAACATGGACTAAAATGAATACATGAAATATAATTTTAGTGAGAGTAGAAATACAAATGAAGAAACAATGAAGATTGCAAGTTAAGCGATATCAAGGAGTGAAAAATTTAGGTATTTGGGATCAATTACCTAACAAGGTGAAATAGGTGAAGATGTGAATCATAGAGTTAAAGTAGGATGGATTAAGTGGAGAAGTGCTTTGGGAGTATTGTATGATCGGCGCATCCCATTAAAATTGAAAGAAAAATTTTATAAACCGCTATTAGGCCATATATGCTATATGGAACAGAGTGTTGGGTAATATTGAAATATGTGAATAAATTAAGTGTAACAGAAATGCGTATGTTAAGATGGATATGTGGTAAAACGTTAAAAGATAGAATTAGAAATAAACATATAAGAGAAATGATAAGAGTAGCGCTAATTGAAGATAAAATGAGAGAATCGATTGCGATGGTTTGGACATATACAACGTAGATCTTTAGATGCTCTAGTTAGAAAGAGTGATCTTTTAATAATCCATGGTAAGGATAGAGGTAGAGTAGACCTAAACTAACATGGATAAAAATAATTAAAAAAGATATAACTATTTATAATTTGAATGTTAACTTGGTTCTAAATAGAGCAGAGTGGAGGAAGCAGATTCATGTAGCTGACCCCATATAGTTGGGAAAATGGTGAGATGAGTTGAGTTGAGTTGTGTTGCCTGCACGCTATTTTTTGTCTGACATGATCCAAGGTCCTACCCCTTTCCTACATCTAGTCTCTTCTAGTAAGTCAGCAGTCACCTGTTAGATTGATTTATAGTGAGAGAGAATTAAAGCAAGGAGTAACTGATGCATTTGCTAGATTTCCCAATATAGCCAAAAAAAGGGGTGTTTTTTAATGTCTCAAGCTAAGGGTTATGGGTTCTAGTGTTAATTCTTTATTTTATGTTGATGATACAATCTTATTTCATAAGGCTTAAGTTCCTTATCTCTTAATTCCTTCCTCATTGGTTGGGAACTTCCATCTAGGCTCAAGATCAATTTTAACAAAAGCCAAACTATTTACCTTGGATCTATAGCTAATAGAGGTGGATTGGCTGCTGGGATTTTAAGTTTCTTTCTTGTTGATCTTCCCATCATCTATCTGGAATGCTCCAACATTCTGAACCAAGAAAGAATGATTGGGTTTTCTTAATTGACAAGATTGATAAATGCATCATCAAAAAAAGAAAAAAAAGAAACCGATGATTTTGGGCTCATCAAAAATATTAATGAACTTTGAAAAGCTTTTCCTTGGAGAGGTAATGGTAGTGTTTCTAGTGCAAAAATTGTCTACTGAATTGGAGAGTGGTCTGCAAACAGAAAAGATAGGGTGCTTTGGGGTTCCTACATTTGTCGATGTTAAAAGATTCTTTTTGACCACATGGTGTTAGAATTTCTTTCAGGTTATAAATAAGCCTTGGTATATCTTAATTAAGAATAGATATTATAAGAAGAGACCATTTTTCTTCTCTCATCTCTCTCGAAATCTCAGGAATCTCGTTTTTGGTGAAGTGTGCATCATGTTCTGGGGGCTATATTTGTCGATGTTAAAAGATTCTCTTTTGACCACATGGTATTGGAATTTCTTTTGGGTTATAAATAAGCCTTGGGATATCTTAATCAAGAATAGATATTATAAGAAGAGACCATTTTTCTTCTCTCATCTACCTCTCCGAAATCTCAGAAATCTTGTTTTTGGTGAAGTGTGCATCATGTTCTACAACTCAACTCATTTAAGCCTTTTTCCAACTATATGTGATCGGTTACATGAATCTGCTTCCTTCATTCTGCTCTATTCAGGACTAAGTCGACATTCTGCTTCATCATGTTCCACACATTTTTGTTTGGGTCCTGATTTTCTTTAAAGAATGGTCACCTAACTAGATTTCGGCATGATATTTGGTTGACATGCAATATTTTGAAAAGTAATCTTCCTCTTCTCAACAGCCTCTAAACAAAGATGCTTGGGTTGTTGATCTTTATAGTATCTTCGATCAGTTTCCAACTTTCCATAGAATTCTTCAATTTCTTGTTAACTGATACTAATAGGGAACTTCCAAACTCTATTTGATTTGTTGCAACCTATACATCGATAGGGATTGCTCTGAAAAAATTATTTGGAGATGGAAGAAGAATAATAGTTTTGCTTGAGCAATTGCGATAAGATGCTCAGCATCAATTGAACTTTTGTTTTCAGCCACAGATATTTGAAACGGTCTGATCTCAGAGAAGTTAAAAATCTTGATATTGTAAACATTGAAAAGGAAGATTTTGATAGAAAGGAGTTGGCCGGCCCTTAATGTGTGAGTATTTAGTAATAAGGATAGAGAATCATTTGATCATCTATTCATCAAATTCACATTTTCTGTCAATTTATGTTCTCATTTCCTACAAAACCTGAATATCATTCCCTCCCTGACAATCTGGAGTCTTTTTGGTCAAGTGGGATATGTAAATGTATTAAATAAGTTGCCAGTTTGGTTGAGTTCCTCTGGCTGCTATATCTTGTTGGTTGATCTGGATTGAAAGAAGTGAAAGAACTTTTTATGGTACAACTAAAAGTGAACATGTTGGAGACTATTCAGTTCCTGTGGAAGGAATGAACTAGAGTTTTCAGCTCAATTTATCCTAAGCTGCAGCCCTTACTCCTTGCCATTGGTCTGCCAGTTTCTTTTGGCACAGGAGTCTGCTTTTCTTATACTTCTACTTTGTTTTTGTTCCATCCTTTTTTTTCCTCTATTTCTTTTTTATCCCTTTTTTCATCAGTCTATGTAACTGTCTACGCTTTCAATGAATGCAATTGGGTCACCTTGGCCTAATTTTTTGCCAAAAAAATGAAATGCTGGTTGATTTTGTTTAATATTTCTAAAACTATGGTTGGTTTTGATATTTTTACATTTTTCTTGAAATCTGATACCAAGATCATATTCAGTTAGTTAATCTTTCAACATTCATGTTCTTCAAATCTCAAACCATCAGGTTATATGGTGCAATATTTGTATCTGTAGTGATAAGTATGTTCTATCATGCAGGGAATTGTAACAGGTCCCTTATTATTTGCGATGGAAGAATTTCCTCAGTTGCGTGAGGTTGTTGATCGGGGCTTTGACAATCCTTCAGATGTTGATATTGTAAGTTATTATGTATGATGGAGCAATGCCTGTTTTCCTGCACAGACAGTGAAGGGAAAGCCCAGTAGTATTTCTTGAATCCTTTTTTATTTTAATGTTTGGACATTTTATGCCACACATGGTTTTATATAAGTACTATCAGACACTTTATGGTTCATCCTATTTCTGCAATGACATGCTGGTGTACCATCCAATATGCAAGACAATAGTGATTATACGGTCATTTCTGGCATTATAAAAGAAGTTCAGTGGCAGATAACTTTTTGAGATAAATTTATGCTTTCCTTGGCACATCATGCTTTTGTCTTGTCTTGTCCATTAAGTACTGATAAGATTGTAACGATGAATGAGAGAAAGTAGTTAAACTGCAATTACTAGTAAGTTCATCATGATAAAATACTATTCTGCTTTTCTGCAGTATTATTAACTACTTTACGAGAAATTGCTGGACCAAAAATCTTTCTTTAATTATAGGAATGCTGCAACTGACTATTCATGTGTTAGCTTATTCATTTGTGATGCTTCTCTATTTTAATTATTAAAGATAAATGAGTGCCATGCTTCACTTCTATGAGACATGTTTTGTTCTTTACTTCTTCATCAATAAGCATTTATGCATTCTTGTCAAAATTATCTGAGGACACTGAAAGAAGAAAAATTTGTCAATCTTTAATCCAATAAATTACAGGCCCTTGGCTATGTTGGAAAGAGTCGGGGAATTGAGAGAACAAGAGAACTAGCAGCTGAACATGCCAACCGTGCAGTCGAAGCAATTGATGCTTTACCTGAAAGTGATGATGAGGATGTTTTGATTTCGAGGCGTGCCCTTGCGGATCTTACTCAGAGGGTCATCACAAGAACAAAGTGAAACATATCTTTAATCCTGGTGAAGAAACCTGGACTTCATGATATGTACCTTGATCCCTTGGCTCAGATATGTGCTTAGACCCATAGATCAAGAAGCAACTTTTTTTTTTTTTTTTTGTTTCCTGAGTTGTCACCTTTGAAAAATTACGAGATGTGCTTCCTAGGAAAGTTTATTCCTGTTGTATGCAGAATTGAGGATGCGATCAACTGTTATCAATTTTTCTTTGAATTATTTCCCAAGCACTGGGACTGCAGAATATGATTGGAGAAGCCCTTCATTGTTTTCAAAGTAGGCCAAAGCTCTTTGTTATTACAGCAACATGAAGTTGTCTTTAATTTCCTTTTGTAACGTCTCTAAAGTCCCGTTTTTTCTACATTCTGTTGAGTGATAAATTAATGTTAACAAGCCATCCTCCTTGCATGTCATACTGTTCTTTCTAAGCCAACTCCCTCTCCAACTGTTCAATGCTCCAATTCAAAGCCATATTTTCATTTTTATCTCTCTGGTAACTGGATTTAGTTACAACTCTTCTTGTTTCATATGAATAACTTGTAACATGATCAATGAGTATGATTACATCTTTTTTGGATACTTACAAATAATTGGCCATGATTATGGCAAGTATGATATATGGTCTATCCATTTCATTTCTAGATGATCACCACAGTCTTCATTTAAATATTTCATCATCTTGCTAGTTTTTAAAGCATGATTACAGGATGCCGTTCAAATGTAATACTCTTAGCAGGTTCCCACATTCTAGAGTTGCTGGTCTGCAGCCATTCGTGCCAAAGTGCAATCCAGCAGATCTGGACAGAACCCAGATTTTAACCGGCGGCTGTAACCGTATCAATTGGGACCAATAGAGTCATCGATGTTACTAGGCTGAATACCTTAGTGTTTAGACAACTAATAGGATGATACCAGCTGCAGACTACTTATAGAAAACAGAATGATCAAACTTACTCTTTTTCATGCTAAACTTTTCAATAACCTGATTAAACTTTTCAAACCAAACCTAAGGACTTTGTTTCAAGCCATATAAGGATTTGCAAAGATGACACACTTTTTTATACTCTCTCCCTAAGTAACAAAATCAGATGGTTGCTCCATATAAACTTTCTCCTGAAGGTCACTATAAGGAATGCATTTTAATGTCTAACTATGCAGAGACCAATTATATGTGTCTATCATAGAAATAAATAGCTAGACAAAAGTAAGTTTAGCAACAAAAGAAAATGTGTCAGAATAATCAACTTCATATGTTTAAGCATATTCCTTAGCAACCAGTTAAGCTTTTAATCTAGCAAATAGTCCCATCAGAATTGATTTTAACTGTAAATACCCATTTATATCCTTTTTGCACACAAGAATATCCAAGAAAGATACATCTTAGAGATTTAGGATCAATTTTGTAATATGAGATCGAACATTCCGAACAAAACAAGTATAATCAAATATCCTAGGTTCAATAGGAAATAAGGACTTATTAGGAAAGAGGACATGAAAGGAAGTTCCATTAGAAAGAATAAAGGAAGGCATACGATTAATCAAAAAATAGGTTGTAAAGAAATTGCATCAGCCCAAAATTGTTTAGGGACTTGCATTTGAAATAACAAAGCTCTGGCAATTTCAATAAGATGTCTATTTTTTTGTTCAACTCCATTCTGAGATAGTGTATCAATATAAGAAGTTTGATGAATAATGCCACATTGAATCATATAATTTTAAAAGTATTCTTATAAATATTTCTTAGCATGATCACTTCTTAAAATTTGTACAGGTACATTAAATTGAGTTTTCATTTCAGCACAAAAAGCAGTAAAATGAGAATAATTCTGAACGATTTTTCATTAGAAATAACCATGTCATTTGAGAATAATCATCAACAAAGATAACAATATTTAAACCCAGTTTTAGACTCAATAGGACAATGACCCCAAAAAGTGAACTAACTCAAAAAGAGCACTAATTCTTTTATTGACTCTAGGATTAAAACTCAAACGATGATGTTTGGCAAATTGATAAGACTCATAATTTAATAAAGACAGACTAGAAAATTGAGGATAAAGTTTCTTTAACATAGGCAATAAAGGATGACCCAACTGACAATGTGCTTAAAAAGGGTTATAACTTCAGAACAAGCAACATACTTTGGTACTTGTGTATCAAGAATATAAAGGCCTTCAGACTCATGTCCTTGACCAATAATCTTCTTCGTCATAAGATACTGAAATAGATAAAAATCAAGATAGATGTGATACAACAATTAAGATAACGAGTAAGTTTACCGACGAGACTAAATTAAAAGACAAGTTAGGTAACTTTAAAATAGATTTTAAAGAAATTGAGGGTGTTGAAATAATTATGTCGGACCATAGAATATGAGATATGGACCCATCTCCTAAAGTAAATGTAGAACTAGAAGCATGTGACTTAAAAGAAGAAAATAGATTAGAATTACCTATCATGTGATCCGTGGCACCAGAATCAATGATCCATTTGAAAGATGAGAAAACAAGATATGTGTTCATTTTACTGAATCAACGATAGCAGTAATAGGAGTAGATGAAGACTTTAGAGATTCTTGATAATGTGAGAACTTGGCATCCTTATATGCATATATTAAAATGGACTTAGAAGCATCATTAGTAAAGGTAACATGGACTGACTGGTTCATTGATTCTTGTGCTATAATTTTCTACAATCTTTCTTCACATGTTCTGGCTTATGATAATAGTAACATACAACACCTTTCAAATTCTATCCTCAAGTAAGATTTCGATCATAGCTACTTGAGTCTTCCCCTCTATTGCCATTTCTATATGGTTGTCTTCTAGATTCAGAAGTACTATTGACAAAAGCACTATTAGGTTGAGTAGGAGCTGAATTTTCTATGCGGAGTACCCTACTAAAAGCTTCTTCCAAAGAGGATATCTTAGGGTTAGAAAGAATTTGAGATTTAGCAGCCTCAAACTCAGAAGGAAGACCAGTCAAGAAGCTCATAATCGTCATCTTTTTTCTCTGAGCTTGCTGAACTTTCACATCAGGACTAAATGAAAAAAAGTATATTAAGTTCTCATGAGTTTTCTTAAAATCCATAAAGTAGTCAGTGATCTATCACATTTTTCTGTACGATAAAAGGCTTGGCATATATGATAAGTGCATTTAATATTTTTCTTGCTAGAGTATACAAACTTCAAATAATTCATCAATTCTTTCATAAATTCATAATGATTTATCAAACCAACCACCTTACTATCAATAGAATTATGTATTTGCAAAAAATGATGGGCATCCTCTCTTAGCCATGAGATTTTCGAGTCATCACTAGGTGTGTCATCAGTTAAATGATTATCCATAGCAATACTTCGCAAATAAAGTCTAACTGTTTTACTCTAATATAAATAATTAGATCTATTAAGTTTATGTTCTATGATTTTTGACATCACAGGAACCACATCAGACACAACAACATTTTCTTTTTCTCTATATTATCAAATATCAGCCAAATAATATAGCGAAAATCATAACAAAGTTAAAATACTCAAAGAATCCGAACCTATCCCGAAGTAGATTCCATATCGAATAGATGCTGACCTAAACAGGTAGTAAAACTTATTGTGGAAGTCGAGGCAAGCATAATGAAGGAAAAAGGATCAAATTTTGGCAATAAACGCATCCACATGTGCATGCGAGTGACAAACTAGATAGACTCGTGTTAGCACGTGCGCCTGGATGAACGTCAATTGGCGATATAGCGCTCCACAGGTATAGGCGATGAGAACAAGAAATTGTCAAAAATAGAAACTCAAGAAAATCTTAAAACTTCGCTATTTTTGTTTTCAGAGTTATAAGTTCGAAGGCTTTGATACCATAGAATACAATAGAATTCTAAAAAAAAAAAAAAAAGAAAGTAATTTCTGTGTTTATTTATACATCAATCTATTAGGTATATGTACAAGTTATAAATATTATGTTAGGAAGAAAAATTAATTACATCAAATAAATCAGAGTCAAATATATTTACTTTTTATTTTAAAAATATAATCTACTTAAAAATATAATTCGTAATAGTTTTTAAATTTATAAATTAAAATTTTTAAAATGCGAACATATATTGATACATTTGAGGGTTTAATAAACCGGTTTACGAAAACAAAACTTCCAAGGCTGATTATTAATTATTGTCCGGGGTTATCTCGTCGTGGCACGTCTAAATCATCAAAATTTGTGTGGATTCGCCTAAACCACACCCAGTTTTTGTTTTGCAAGTTTAGAAATAGAAAAAATATAGCAGATAAGGGACGTTGATGTTGCTTCCAATGAGGAAGGATATATTAAAACTTGATTTGGATTCTTTGTCGTGCTTTAATTGTTTTCCATCCCTGAGGGCCGTGCATGCTCACATCCAGCTCACATCGTCGCAAAGTGACGCACGTTGGAAACGGAAAGCTGTTGCTCTTTTAGGAAGTACAGCATTGCATCGCATTAATTGAGGTGCCAAAACCCAGGGTTGAATGATTCGGAGAGCCCCTCTCTATTTCAAATATAAACAATATCGCGGCGACCATCCAAGCATGGCACGGACGTCAAATCATTAACTACAGAGGATTCCAGCTAAGTTTCCTCCAATATATGAATGAATTATGGCATAATAAATAGTGCAATCTTAAACCAGCAATCAAAGATTCAAAATATGGCACACGTACATTAATAGCCAGCTGATATTTGATTTAGGATTATATATGATATTTTTCTTACCATGAGGAGGAAATCTTTGACTGATTAATCAAGATACGATGAATCAAGACGCGATTTCTATTCATTCTAATTAACTCGCTTCAATCGATCCAACCCATAAAAGGAGAAGGGGAGGAGAACCGAGAAAAAAATAAAAAAAAAAAATCAAGAACGAACACCGCTCTCGTGCGTTTGAGAGAGAGATAGAGAGAGAGATGGGAACAATTAGCGGTGCCCTTGTCTTTGTCTCCATCTTTCTCTTTGCTGCGGTCGCCTGCAGCAGCCATCCGTTCGGAGACGAGGTGGTCACCAACCTCCACTTCTACCTCCACGACATCATCAGCGGCGACAACCCCAGCGCCGTCCTCGTGGCTCATGCCAACAACACCGG
Organism: Calamus simplicifolius; assembly: GCA_900491605.1. NCBI lineage: Eukaryota > Viridiplantae > Streptophyta > Magnoliopsida > Arecales > Arecaceae > Calamus > Calamus simplicifolius. Next base: position 988,935 of record UESW01003864.1, on the reverse strand, counting down.
CACTGTGGGCGATCCGACGCCGTTCGGAACGGTCTTCGCCATCGACGACCCCCTCACCGAAGGCCCGGAGGCCGACTCGGCTGTCGTCGGCAACGCGCAGGGCCTGTACGTGTCGTCGGGGCGGGACAAGCCGTCCCTGGTGCTGGCGGTAGACTTCGGCTTCACGGCAGGCCCATACAACGGGAGCTCCTTCAGCGTCATAACGAGGAACCCGATTACGGAGCCCGCAAGAGAGCTCGCGGTGGTCGGAGGCCGAGGCAAGTTCCGGCTGGCCCGGGGGTTCGCCCAGCTCAAGACGTACTATTTAAATACAACAAACGGTGATGCCATCATAGAGTATAATGTCACTTTGTTGCACTTCAATTGATGCATGGGTTTTCAATTCAGCTTTTCGGAATGAATATGTGATAGAATTCATCCATATTAAATAAATCTTTAAATATTAAATTCAACTATATTTTATTATTTTTGCAGTGGATCGATCCAAATGGAATATTAATTATTGAATCTATGTAATTAAAGTTCCCATAATATCATCCATCTATATATATATATATATATTATTTATCTCATTTTTATCTCTAAGATTCATTTTGAATCATCGATCCCCGCCAACACGTTCACATCAATATATATATCTGCAATGCTACTCAGAGATGGTGGCGATGTATATATATATATATCCACAGGGTTAGGATTTAGGGGTTGAAAAAATAAACTAAAAAAGGAGTAAATATATATTAGGACAAAGCAAAAAAATTCATGAACCAAAATTCAAGCATATCAATCTATCATTATAACCATGAGAAGGAGGACAAAGCGAAATGTGCTTATTAGAGTCCTCCATCCTTCTTCTACATGCGTCCTATATGCAAATCTCCTAAAAGTTTTCCCATAAGAGCAACCATTTATAAGCACTACCTTGATTACGTTTAGTTCATGATATCATGTTTAGTATTTAAACATGATAATTTGAGTGACAGATAATATTTGATTCTCAATAATCTATGATTACTATAAATTGTTATAATTTAATTTCTTTTTGAAAGGTGGATATATGATATTATTAAGGAACCAGGGGCTTTGCCAAATAAACCAGCATACATATTCGTGCAAAAGTTTGAAATTTGGGGTTGTCTATAGCATTATCGAACAAGAAGAGTGTTTCGCCTTGCAAGCAATTTCCAATATTTTCGCTCTGCTCCACCGCTTAACATTTAATTATTCCTCTAGCCGCATCCAGATAGGCTGCCCTTTGAATTGGATCTTTTGATGCTCTAAAATTTGGTCTCCAAGGTTCAAGAGACAGCAAATGCCATCCTACAAGCCAAGGCCCCTTAGTAGTAACCTCTATCAAATCTTCTGCATCCTGGAATTTAAAAATTATATGGTCATGCTCAACCTGATAAGTTTCAAACTCCTTAGGCAAATGCCATTTTCTCAATTCCAATCCGCCTACCCAAGGTCTGTCCGGTAGGAGTATGCTTCCCTTAATTCGTCTCTTGCTTCTTGGACATCAGTAGATGAAAGTTGGACAGATCCGTGGAATTAAAGTGCTACGTAGCTTTTCTATCACTCCTCTGCAGAGGATGAATAGGAGAGGGCTTTCACCCCTGCCAAATCCAGAGCACTACTCACCATTACTCGCTTTTGTTATTGCTCCCATGTATGATATTTGCCTACCTATTGTGATGATACCCACATCCTGCTAAGCCAACCCAAGCTTTTCATCATTGTGCAACTTTCCATATGAAAGTGGGACGATACTAATATCTGGCACCTTGATTGGTTGCTAAACTTATTGGATAAAACCCAAAATTCCAATTAAAACCCTTAAAACTGTTGTGAAGGGACTTTGATCCACTTTTTAGTAATACTAACACCATCACTGCATCACCTTTATACCCTCTTCTTGCAGCAATGGACTTCATAGTGTGTGTGCAGAGTCATGCATGTGATGCTTGGCCCATCATAAATTTGGGTGCACTGGACTGATATTAGGTTTATAAGCAAGCTAACAAGGTGTAAGGCACATAGACTTCAACTCTATCTTTGGTTATGATGTAACAGGCTTGTCATTTATTACCTAAATCATATATCGGACCCAGAATGTCATAGCTGATGGATGTGAGGTTTGTCCTAAAAGCCATTTAGCAATCTGAACTACCAATTGGAGACATTTGATGGTGTTTCTATGATACATATTTATAAAAGAGAACATATGTCACCCCTTGGCCTTTGAGCCACGAAAGATTCCACAAGTTTCTATTGTTTGTGGAATGACAAAGTGGATGGTTTTGTCTTCCATATGGGGTAGTAGATCATTTTTGATACTTGAAATATGTTTACAACTATGGGTGAAGATGGGTATTGCATGTGTATGGTTGTCATGAAGTGGTTATTGCCTTTCATCAAAGTAGTTGGCTTTGCATTGGCATGTGGGTGTGTTTGATATTAAACTGTCAACATTATGAATCCATCTATAGAAGCTATTGTTATAGTTAATATGTAGCATTTGTACGTGCAACGAAGTGATCTTCTAACCTAAAGGGTATGACTATCCATTCTAATCTAGGTCTGCTATATTTCGAGCCATGGTTTGTTGTACTGAATGGTATTATCTAATAATGGGCTTATTGTTCAAACTAATAGCAAATTGATGATATAGGGGCATACCAAGTGTCTATCACCTTGTTGACACTATATTAGTATGGTACTGATACGACTACCAATTGATATTGCAAATCTTGTATCAAGCTAAATTTGTATGCTGTTTATGATGGACTGCTTTCTTTTCTTTTCTTTTTTTAGAGTTGATTGATTTATTTTACCTAATTATGAATGAGAATTAAGATCTTCCAACATAGACGGCATGTATGGCAATTTATCCATAATTAGGACAAAAATGGCTAAATGCAAAATCCTAGGTCCAATTGGAATTGTTTTCATAAATCTTTTTCTATATTATAATTATATTATTTTGTATATGAATAAATTATTTTAAATTGGTGTTGCCTGCACAATATTTTTTTATGTGTCTGACATGATCAGAGGTCCTACCCCTATCATTCCTACATCAACTCTCTTCTAGTAAGTCAGCACTCACCTATTAGATTGATTTATAGGAGAGAGAATTAAAGCAAGGAGTAAATGATGATTTGCTAGATTTTCCATTATAGCCCAAAAAGAGGGTCTTTTTTAACGTTTCAAACTAAGGGGTATGGGTTCTAGTATTAATTCTTTATTTTGTATTGATGATACAATCTTATTTCATAAGGCTTAGGTTCTTTATAACTCTTAATTCCTTCCTCATTGGTTGGAAACTTCCATATGGGCTCAAGATCAATTTTAACAAAAGCCAAACTATTTATCTTAGATCCGTAGCTAATAGAGTTGGATTGGCCATTTAGATTTTCTATTTGATTTCATCATATGCAGAACGAAGATTGTTTCATAAATTAAATTCTAATTCATTACTTAAAGTTGAAGAAGAGTGAGATGAAGAAAAGCATGTGTGTCTTCTAATGAATGAAAAAATAGATGACCAACAAGATCTAGAAGAAGAAGCAGAGCTTTGAGCAGGTATTCTAGATCCATAAATTTTGTCATCATATAAAGCATAAATATCATTAAGAAGTCATGTTACCTCATCTTTAGTAGGTTTAGGATCTTAATTCATGTTTTCACAATATTCATCAATTAAAATATTTACGCTAGTTAATTTAACTCTAGGATCAAAAACAGCAGCTAAGTTATACAAAGGACATATCCTATTCCAATATTCATTCCATTTAGTTTCCATATGACGTATAATAGGCATTAAAACATCATCATATCCATGTTCTTTAAATTTTTTACTAATTATATATGCTTTTTGTAAAAATGAACAAGAAGTTGGATAATAAATACCAGAAAGAACATTTGTAGCATCAAAGTAACAAAAAAATCTTCTAAAATTTTACCTTGATTTCAATCAGTTTCAGTCAATATAAATCCTAATTCACAATCATTAATATAAGTACTTAATAAGTTCTTATATGGATATTCATCATGTATCATAGTATATGTACTATTTCAATGAGTAATTACATCAAGTTTAAATTTTTTAAAATATTTAGTTTAAATTTTTAAAATGATTAGTTATCATATATAATGAGCAGTAATAGCGACTATCAAAAATAGCTCAAAAATAGAGAGGGGACTTGGATTGGAGTTGGGGATTAGTTTCCTCACCTTTAGAAAAAGGATGCATGCCAAAATTACTTTCGTCATAAGATGCCATATCTAAAATTTTTCATTAATGAATGCAAAAAAATAAAAACTAACTACAAGAAGGAATTGAGAAGAGGATCAAAAGTGGAGGCATGGAGCCGAGATTTGTGAGCTTTCTCTTATGCTCTTGTTTCTCAACAATAAGTGATCTCATTTCTAAGAAGTAACTTGTTTCTCTTGTACTTCTTAACAAGAATCTCCTCTTGTGTAGCATTTGAACACTTGCTAGAGCACTTGCCACTTGCCAGAACACTTGCAAAACTAAAAATTAAATTTCTAGAGCACTTGCTAGAAGAGAGAAATAGTAGTAGTAGAGAAAAAGAGAAGAATTGGTTTGGTATGGTGAGAATGATGGAGGAATGGGCTATTTATAGAAGTTCCAATTTTTTTTTTTCAAAAATAACCTTCAATATAGTTGTTATATGGTTGTTGGAAAGGGTAAAATGGTTAAACCTCCTCCTAACAGCTATATAGCCGTTTCTAGCCGTTTTCAATGGCTAGATTCGCTAGAAACAGCTATATAGCAGTTAGGGGCCGTGCCTAGCACGGCTCAGGCCATGCCTAGCATGACCAATCCTAGGCCGTGCCAGGCCAAATTTTTTTTTTTACGAGCCGTGCTAGGCATGACCCGTCTTTTGGTGTGGCTCGATGGGCCTGGGCTATGCCATGCCAGGCACGGCCCAGTGCCCCAACTCTAGAGTCATCCATCCTTCTTCCAAGCATGCCCTACATGCAGCCCTTTGAAAAATTTTCCATAAGAGTAAACACTTATAAACATCACCTTGATTACCTTAAGGGGTTGTTAGTTTCATAGTATCATGTTTATGTTTAGTATTTAAATATGATAATTTGTGTGATAATATTTGGTTCTTAATAATTTTAAATTATCATAAATCATGATAATCTTAAATTATATTCTTAACATCCATAAAAATATTTAATAATTTTTAATTTGATTATTTATTTAATTTTTACTAAATAATATTGAAATATTTAATATCATATTTATATTTAATATTTAAATTTCATATTAATATAATGTTTAATATTTTAAACACTATTATATATTCATGTAATAATATGTAGATATTAGATTTTAAATTATTAATATTTATGACCTTCTTGGTTATTAATATATTATATAATGTGATATTTAATAATATTATAATATGCTATTGTAATTGAAGAAAATTTTATAATATAACATATTGTTCCTAATTTATATAATTGAATTTAAATATTAAAATTATTACTTTTAAATAAGAATAAGATAAATAGAATACATAGTTGGATAAAAAATCCTATACTTTTAGAAAGAATTTAATTGATTCAAAACTATAAATCAAAAAATAAATGAGATCTTTTCCTAAACAAATAGAGACCAATCAAAGAGATTTCTTTAAAAAAATAGAATTCAGATGAAATAAATTTTAATAATAAGTTTTAGAAAATAAAATAAGTATATTATAAGGTCACCAATGTGATTGATATTTTTTAATATATTTTTTGTAAATATATATTAGATAAAAAATTAGACTTACTTATCAATATTAAATTATTAAATTAGAATTCTGAAGTAATTTTTTTTAATGTATATCTAGCTCCCAACATTCAAAATCCGAAGAAGCATGAGATAAATAAAATAACTGATAAGTAAAATAAATATTAAATAAATAATTTAAATTTTACCAGAAGAGCTAATGCTTGCCATGTGTCAAGGATAGATCTAATAACTTTTTAATTTTATTATTTAATGCGAGACACATCTCTTCTTCAAAATTGGGCCGCTAGCGTGATAGAGGGAGAAAAAAAAGATGGTTATTATTTTTAGTTTAAATTTAATACTTTTAAAATTTAAATTTAATAATAGAAAATTGAAAAAAAATAACATATATATTTTTTTCTAATTTCTCTTATTAATTTCATAAGTGCCCGTGCGGGCATATAGCTAGTAATTTCAGTAGAGAAACCGCAAATTGATTTGTCTATGTTGATGCACGTACGGGGCTCAGTAGTTGCAGTGGTTCCAAGAAAGTGATAAGATGATGTTAGGATAATGTGGCTAATTATAACCAAATTATGGAGCACTTCGAAATTGATCAGGCTTTAGCGCCACTCGAATCATTTAAATCAGGACAACAGCAATAGTTCTAGATCCCCAAAGCTAGTTTGCATTAGATCGAGCTGCAAATGAGTTAAGTTGGACCAAGATATACTTGATTTTATCCCCACTTAATTTTTTGTTCAGGCCACAAATTTTTGATATGAACCTAAGCAATTTGCTCATTGAATCATATTAGGTCAGCTTATAAAAATTATTCCAGACCTAATGGACTGGTAGGTTAGATCAATCCATTATGATCCAAAGCCAATAAAAAAATGTTTGGCTTGGATTTGTAGTTCAAATAACAAATCTAACTATTCTTGTATAACTAAAATATAATAATTAATAATTAATTATAAAATAACTAAAATTTCAAGTAAAACTAAAATTTAAGTGATTAACTATCAAAATTTATGTCATTCAGAGATCCTTAATCCACGCATCAAGTTCTTAAAAAAAACCATTTAAATAATATAAATAATATATAGCTTTTTTATTATTCAATGCATGGTTTAGGAATCTACAAATTATATAATTTTTAGTATTTAAGTATTTTTAAAATAATAGATTATATCCGATAGCTTAGATTCTTGATATAACATAATTATCAACTAATTTAGACTTGATTATATATGAATTATCATCAATTCAAGTGTAGCTAAGACAAGCACATGCTGTGCTTATATAAAGTGAAATTAGATAGGAAAGGATATAGTTATTGAGGTGAAAAGAATAATTAGTTTCAATGAGAGTTCATTCAATAGTTTTGGGAAAGATTTTTAGAATTAAGAAAAAAGAAATTTCTATAATTCAAGTTTTTGGATCGATTTAGGTTGAACAGATCCAGATTGATTAGTTCCATTCTTTATTAAACTAAATCAGACCTACGTGATACATGGATTGGATCAAGCCAAGTTAGATTGCATTGAAAACTATAACATCCAAAACTTGACCTAGAATTTAGATCGAATTTAATTTTTAGACCAGCTAAATCCAAAGCCGTCAAATACAAATTGTTTTTGGTTTAATTAGATGGGACTTAGTCAGGCCAGGACCTGACTTCCCCCAGTAGCAATTCTAGGTTCTATAGATTATCAAATGCCTAATTTCTATTAGATTGTCTGTCCTACTACTAATTGTATTGGATTACAATCTGATATGGTTGGTAAATAGGAAGTAAGATCGGGGTCCTAGGCGGCCTCTTATCCTGGATGACCCCTAGGTCCTGGGCGGTCCCTGGTCCTAGGCGGCCTTCGGGTCCTGGGCGGCCCTAGCCCTAGGCGGCCCCCAGGTCCTAGACGGCCTCTAGTCCTAGATGGCCTCCAGGTCCTGGGTGGTCCCAGGTCCTAGGCGGCCTCCGGGTCCTGGGCGGCCCTAATCCTAGGCGGCCCCCAGGTCCTAGGCGGCCTCCTGTCCTGGACGGCCCCTAGGTCCTGGGCGGTCCCTGGTCCTAGGCGGCCTCCGGGTCCTGGGCGGCCCCTAGCCCTCCTAGGCAGCCCCCAGGTCCTAGGCAGCCTAGGCTCCTAGGTCTTGTCCTGGACGGCCCCTAGGTCCTGGGCGGTCCCTGGTCCTAGGCGGCCTCCGGGTCCTGGGCGGCCCCTAGCCCTAGGCGGCCCCCAGGTCCTAGGCAGCCCCAGGTCCTAGGCGGCCTCCAGGTCCTAGGTGGTCCCAGGTCCTAGGCGGCCTCCGGGTCCTGGGCGGCCCCTAGTCCTAGGCGGCCCCCAGGTCCTAGGCGGCCTCTTGTCCGCCCCAGGTCCTAGGTGGCCCCTAGCCCTAGGCGGCCCCCAGGTCCTGGGCGGTCCCTGGTCCTAGATGGCCCCCAGGTCCTAGGCGGCCTCTTGTCCTAGATGGCCCCTAGGTCCTAGGCAGTCCCTGGTCCTAGGCGGCCTCCAGGTCCTGAGCGGCCCCTAGCCCTAGGCGGCCCCCAGGTCCTAGGCGGCCCCTAGTCCTAGGCGGCCTCCAGGTCCTGGGCGGTCCCAGGTCCTAGGCGGCCTTCGGGTCCTGGACGGCCCCTAGCCCTAGGCGGCCCCCAGGTCCTAGGCGGCCTCTTGTCCTGGACGGCTCCCAGGTCCTGGGCGGTCCCTAGTCCTAGGCGGCCTCCAGGTCCTGGACGGCCCCTAGCCCTAGGTAGCCCCCAGGTCCTAGGCGGCCTCTCGTCCTGGACGGCTCTCAGGTCCTGGATGGTCCCTAGTCCTAGGCCTCGGATGAAGAACATACTTCTTTTATCACTGAGAAGGGTATCTATTGTTATAAAGTAATGCCCTTCGGACTGAAGAATGTAGGAGCTACCTATCAGAGGCTGATGAACAAAATTTTTAAGGACCAGCTTGGCCGCAACATGGAAGTATATGTAGATGATATGTTGACAAAGAGCACCTGTGCCACTGGCCATGTCGCCGACCTGCAGGAGACTTTCCGCAATCTCCGGCTCCATAGAATAAAGCTTATCCCATGCAAATGTGCGTTTGGAGTTATCGCAGGGAAATTCTTGGGTTTTCTGGTGATCCGGCGGGGAATTGAAGCAAACCCAGAGAAGATTCAGGCCATTCTTGATATGAGGCGGCCAGCATGTAAGAGAGAGGTACAACAACTCACCGGGAGGATAGCAGCATTAAGCCGGTTTTTGTCAAGATCGGCGAAGAGGTGCTTACCCTTCTTCAAGGTCCTACGTAAAGCGGACGGTTTCGAGTGGACGGAAGACTGTCAACAGGCCTTTGAAAAACTTAAGGAGTTCTGGCCAGTTGGCTAAGTGGGCCATCAAACTAGGGGAGTTTGACTTGTCGTTTCAGCCCAGAGCATCTTTGAAATCCCAGGTCTTGGCCCACTTCCTGGTAGAGTGCACTTGGTCTGAAGAGCATCAAGGGGAGTCCCCCCGGATTCTTTCAGATGTCGACGAAGAGAATGATAAAGCGTGGGTCCTCCACGTCGATGGAGCCTCCAACTCCTAGGGGAGCGGGGCTGGTCTTATTCTCGCCAGCCTAGAGGGTGTGGTGCTGGAGTACGCTCTTCGTTTCCTCTTTGAAGCTACTAACAATCAAGCCGAATATGAAGCCTTGTTAGCCGAAATTAAACTAGCACATGTGATGGGAATCAAGCATCTCCGAGCTTTCACTGACTCGCAGCTTATTTCTGCCCAGGTGTCTGGGGAGTATGAAGCTCGGGACCCTGTTATGTCCCAGTATCTAAGCAAGGTTAAACTACTAATTCCCTTGTTAGATCACTTCACCATTAGTTACATCCCTAGAGGGGAGAATGTTAGAGCTGATATGTTGGCCTGGCTTGCTACGTCCGCGGACAGCGCCATGGGCAAAACCTATATTGAGTATCTGGAGACACCTAGCATCGAGGCCGCGGAAGAAGCCTTGCCAGTTACCCAAGAAGAACTTGGATGGACGCTTATATCCGATACTTGAAGGATGACGTCCTCCCAGTTGACCATAAAGAAGCCAGGCAGCTCAAGCGGAGGGCCTCTAAGTTTGTACTGCTAGATGGCCGGCTCTACAAGAGATCCTTTTCCCAGCCTCTTCTCAAGTGCGTCAGCCCGGCAGACGCAGATTATGTTCTTAGGGAGATTCAGAAGGCATCTGTGGGAACCATTCAGGAGGCCGGTCTCTGGCACGTAAAGCTCTCTGACAAGGATATTATTGGCTAACTATGCAAGAAGATGGAGCCGAACTAGTAAAAAGATGTGGCCAATATCAACGGTACGCCTGCATTCAGCGACAACCGGCTTCTCAGTTGAACCCTCTTTTTGCTCCCTGGCCTTTCGCTCAATGGGGCATGGACATCCTCGGCCCTTTTCCTCCGGCATCGGGTCAGCGAAAATTCCTGCTCGTAGCCGTCGATTATTTTACCAAGTGGATCGAAGCCGAAGCACTCGCTAAGATCACTGAAGCCAAGGTCAAAGCCTTTTTCTGGAAAGTCATTATTTATCGATTCGTCATACCCCATACTCTTGTCACTGACAACGGCCGACAGTTCGACAACGTTGCCTTCAAGACTTTTTGCGCCGATCTCGGCATCACGCATCGATTCGCCTCCGTCGGCCATCCACAATCTAATGGAGAGGCCGAGGTTACGAATCGTATGATATTGCGGGGACTGAGGACCAGGCTGGATACGTCCAAGGGGAAATGGTGGAAGAACTCTGGAGTGTGCTCTGGGCATACCACACAACTCCCAGGACACCGACGGGAGAGACGCCGTTTAATCTGGTTTTCGGTTCCGAGGCTGTTATCCCAATCGAGATTGGCTTGCCAAGTATTCGAGTGGAATCATATGATGAAGTTGACAACCTCCCTAATTTAAGAGCCAGTCTCGACCTCATTGATGAAGCGAGAGATCGAGCTCAAATAAAATGGCGGCCTATCAGCAGCGGGTGGCGAGATATTATAATACTCGCGTCCGCTTGAAAAGCTTCCGTCAGGGAGATTTGGTTTTGAGAAAGGCCTCAGTATCCAAACCAACGGAAGGGGAAAAATTGTCCCCGAACTGGGAGGGGCCCTACCGAGTAGCAGAAGTCCTTCACCGTGGAGCGTACCGATTGAAGATCTGAATGGGCGACCGATCCCCGAACGTGGAACGCAGATAATCTCCGACAATACCATCAGTAATGTAATGGATGTACTTACCCAAAAATTAATAGATGCACATGTTTGGAGATTTCCTGTAGACAATTCTTCAAAGCGGCTCGGCGGCCCCACAGTCCTAAGGACACCCCCGGGCTGGTATCACCTACCCCTGAGGAGGTTCAAGTCCATGACTTAGGCGGCCCCGAGTCACACTCTTAGGAGGGTATTTGACTACCCCCGAGAGACAATCCTTCAAAGCGGCTCGGCGGCCCCACAGTCCTAAGGACACCCCCGGGCTGGTATCACCTACCCCTGAGGAGGTTCAAGTCCATGACTTAGGCGGCCCCGAGTCACACTCTTAGGCGGGTATTCGACTACCCCGAGAGACAATTCTTCAAAGCAGGCCCCACAGTCCTAAGGACACCCCCGGGCTGGTATCACCTACCCTGAGGAGGTTCAAGTCCATGACTTAGGCGGCCCCGAGTCACACTCTTAGGCGGGTATTCGACTACCCCCGAGAGACAATTCTTCAAAGGGGCTCGGCAGCCCCACAGTCCTAAGGACACCCCACAGTCCTAAGGACACCGTTCCTCCTCGAGTTCAGGTTAAACTCCTTTGCGGGGGTCCCTAAACTGCCTGCCCTATCGGAGTTTCAGGGCTTGCATCCTAAGACAATATGCCAGGAGAACGACCCTGAAATTCGGACTTAACACCGACTTACGGGTGGATCTCCTATGTAATGAGTAAAAATCAGGAGTTGAATAATTGAAGCATCGAGTAAGTAAAAAGTAGCATTTGCTCGTTCAAAAGTCAGATCGCTATAAAACTTTATAAAGTATTGTCCGCGAGCTGACATCAACTGATCTACAAAAGGGGTCCCCCAAGGACAAAGTCAAGAACAAAAAAGTCAAAACCAAGGTAACCCTGGGCGCCTTCCATTAGTCCTCGGGGTGCCCCCTCTCGGTAGTCAGACCGGAGACTGGCTCCTCAGTTGTAGACGCTTCTGTGACGGGTCTTTAATTATCACTGCCCTACCCATCGCATCTTCAACCTCAACGTCAGAAGTTTCTTCATCATCCTCGGGTTGAAAATGTCCAAGGTTTTCTAATTTGAAGTGCCAGGATAGTCTCCGTTTGCACCTTTCAAAACCCTGAATGAAAGCGTCCATAGCGGCCTCGTGGAGTTCCGACGCAAAGTCCGAGAACCTTTATATTCTTTGATGGCCTCCTGAACCCTAGCTTTGGCCGCAGCCACCCTTTCTTGAGCCCTGGCCTTGGCCGCGGCCATCCTCTCCTGAACCTCAGTCTCCATTGCCGCCACCTTGTCCAGAGCCTCCTTCGCGTCCCTCTCGGCCAAGGCTAATTTTTCGCAGCGTCGCGAGCCGCGGCCTTTGCATTATCGGCTCGGTTCTCAGTATGCTCTAGCCTAAGAACTGCCCCCTTTAACCTTTCTTTCGTTGGCAACAGCTTTGCCCGGAGTCAATTGGGCGTCCAGGTTCCGCAACTCCTTCTCAGCCCTCTCCTGCCACGCTCGATAATCTTCCTGGACAACCCGAAGGTCATGTAATGCTTTCGATTCCCGGGCCTTTGTTTCCGCCAATTCTTTACCCAAGCTCTCACTATGAGACTTGGCCTTGGTCAGGTCCTCACGGAGCACGAAGAGGCCGTTAGACATCTGTAGTATACAATCGATAAATACCAGAACTCCGTAATTACGAAAGGAGGAAAAGGGAAAAGATTATAACCCTACCTGAAGTGCGGCTGTGAACATAGTGTTGAAGGACTCCTCCAATGGTAGACTCCTCATTTTGGCCTGGAACCCGGGCAAGATCAAAAGCTTGAGAACTGTTTCCGATAAACAACTTTTATATGGGGCGCCCAGGCTAGGCATTCGGGAAGGTGGAGACGGACTCCTTAAGGCATCCGAGGGAGCGGGGGCGCCTGCTTCTTTTGGCGATGACGGGCCAGACGGGTTGGTCTTGATGACCTCTGTGCTCCCGAACGACCCCCCCCGGCACCCCTAGCAGGAGATGAGGCAGCCGCCAGTAGGCTCCCCTCGGCAGGGCCCCCTATTGGTATTCCATCGGGAGGATTTTCCTCTCCTCGCCCTCCTCTATTAGTGTTGCTTCGGGGAGAGCCGTTAGAGGCTGAGTAGGGCGACCCGGCTCCTGCTGATAGGGCCTCTTAGGCTCAATTCCTGTCGTGCCGCGGTCACTTCCTCCTCTCTTTCAAAGACCTGATATCAATGAATCTTGAGAAAACCTCATTACTGCAATACAAAGAGCACGAGGTTAGCTAAAAAGAGGGCACAGAATGTACTAACTGCAAAAATAGTATGTACACTAAGGGACATCTATTCAAATACCAGATGTCCAAACAAGTAAGGAAGTTATGATAATAATAATAAAACTCTTCGAGGCTCACCGGGCGCTGCAGCCAGCGACACCGGCACAAATGTGATCTCCCAAGATTGTCCTCCGATAGCAATTCCCTACTGGGGGGCACGATGGTGGAAACCAAAGTGTCGAATAGTTCATGGTCTTTCTCATCAACACTTGAGTTCTGGTTAGAGCTAGTATCCGGAATGCCCCAGTCTACGCCCACCCCCTCCAAATGTGCGTAAAAGAACCGTGACTTCCACCCTTTGATTTTGGAAGGAAGGTTAAGCTTAAGGACTCTCTTAGGCCTCGACGCAAAGCTCCACCACCCATCCCTCACAGGATTTCGGATCCTATACAACGCCCTAAACAAGGAGAGTCGGGCGGAAACTCCGTGAAAATAACAAAGCACCAGAAACGAAAAGACGACATGAATGGAGTTGGGGGTAAGTTGTGCGGGAATGAGGTGATACCTATTCAACAAGTTTGTAAAGAAAGGGTGCAAGGAAATCGTAGACCGCCCTTAAAAAATTCTTCATACAATGCAACCTTTCTTGGTTGCGCTAGGGTAACCCTATCCTCGGGGAGGGGGATGGAAAGCCGAATGTTGTTGGGAATCCCAAACTGAGCCCTAAGGTTCCTAAGGTCTTGGGAAGTTGTAATTGAGGCGATCTCCGCCGGACCGGCTGATTTAGAAGCCACTGCCGGAGCCCTACCTCATGGCTGGTGGATGAAGAAGAAGCCCTAGGAGATTGGGGTAATGGCCTAGACACAGGCCGCGCAGGCCGGGCGGCGGGTTGATCCCCGCGGATGATCACCCCTCCGAGGGCCTGGCGACTCGCCCGAATGATCTCTTCACGAGAGGGCTCGATCATAGGGCTTTTACCTTTCCTATCTCGAAAGGAATCCATGGAAAAAGAAAAAAGAGAAGAAGGAGTCAACTAACCTGGACTTGAAGAAGTAAGACCGCTGAAGAATCTACAAAGTAAAAGACAAAGGGATAGAGGGGACTGGCCCTTTTTTATATTTTGGATGCAACACCTCGAGCGCCGCAAAGCCACACGGCGATCCCTAAGTGGGACCGGACAGGTGAAAAGACACTATCTTCCTAGGGATGCGCCCCCCCCTCCCCCCTTTTTTTTTCTTTTCTTGAAACGACACTTATCGAATACAGAAATTTGAAATTTTTTCCGCCCCTCTCCCTTGCGCAGGTGCGACGTACCTGAATATAAGGGACATGGGCGAGGGGGCATATGATATGGTTGGTAAACAGGAAGTAAGATCGGGGTCCTAGGCGGCCTCTTGTCCTGGACGACCCCTAGGTCTTGGGCGGTCCCTGGTCCTAGGCGGCCTTCGGGTCCTGGGCGGCCCCTAGCCCTAGGCGGCCCCTAGGTCCTAGGCGGCCCCTAGTCCTAGGCGGCCTCCAGGTCCTGGGGGTCCCAGGTCCTAGGCAGCCTCCGGGTCCTGGGCGGCCCCCAGGTCCTAGGCGGCCTCCTGTCCTGGACGGCCCCTAGGTCCTGGGCGATCCCTGGTCCTAGGCGGCCTCCGGGTCCTGGGCGGGCCCTAGCCCTAGGCGGCCCCAGGTCCTAGGCGGCCTCTTGTCCTGGACGGCCCCTAGGTCCTGGGCGGTCCCTGGTCCTAGGCGGTCTCCGGGTCCTGGGCGGCCCGTAGCCCTAGGCGGCCCCCTGGTCCTAGGCGGTCTCCGGGTCCTGGGCGGCCCGTAGTCCTAGGCGGCCTCCAGGTCCTGGGCGGTCCCAGGTCCTAGGCGGCCTTCGGGTCCTGGGGGCCCCTAGTCCTAGGTGGCCCCCAGGTCCTAGGCGGCCTCTTGTCCGCCCCCAGGTCCTAGGCGGCCCCTAGCCCTAGGCGGCCCCCAGGTCCTAGGCGGTCCCTGGTCCTAGACGGCCCCCAGGTCCTAGGCGGCCTCTTATCCTAAACGGCCCCTAGGTCCTGGGCGGTCCCTGGTCCTAGGCGGCCTCGGGTCCTGGGCGGCCCCTAGCCCTAGGCGGCCCCTAGGTCCTAGGCGGCCCCTAGTCCTAGGCTGCCTCAAGGTCCTGGGCGGTCCCATGTCCTAGACGGCCTCCAGGTCCTGGGCGGCCCCTAGGCCTAGGCGGCCCCCAGGTCCTAGGTGACCTCTTGTCCTGGACGACCCCCAGGTCCTGGGCGGTCCCTAGTCCTAAGCGGCCTCCAGGTCCTGGACGGCCCCTAGCCCTAGGTGGCCCCAGGTCCTAGGCGGCCTCTCGTCCTGGATGGCTCTCAGGTCCTGAACGGTCCCTAGTCCTAGGCGGCCTCCAGGTCCTGGACGGCCCCTAGCCCTAGCCGGCCCCCAGGTCCTAGGCGGCCTCTCGTCCTGGACGGCCTCCAGGTCCTGGGCGGTCCCTAGTCCTAGGCGGCCTCCAAGTCCTGGACGGTCCCTAACCCCAGGCGGCCCCCAGGTCCTGGGCGGTCCCTAGTCTTAGGCGGCCCCCAGCTTCTGGGCGGCCTCCTAGTCCTTGGTGGCCCTCGGATCCTAGGCGGCCCCTAGTCCTGGGCGGCCTCCAGGTCCTGGGCGGTCCCTAGTCCCAGGCGGCCCCCAGGTCCTGGGCGGCCTCTAATCTTGGAATCATCTTCGTATTAGAAGCACTAAACGCGATGAGCTGTCGTGTCCGGAACAGAAATTGAGAATCATTAAGCATCATGACACTTTAAATGACTCGAATAAGATAAACGCTGGAGCATCACCATCCATCGAGAAAAAGGAGATACTGAGCACCTGTTATAGGGCCAGATAACTCTTCTCTGACTCTGACATTCCCACTAACCCTGACATTCCCTTGGGAAAACCGAAATCATCATGAAGATCCTTAGCTTCCATAGCAAGTTTCTTAATACCTTTGCTATTAATTATCGGTAACTTTTATCTCACACATTGATTTTTGATCCGAAAAAAAGAAAGAAAGAAAAAATGACTCGATGCTGACGATATAAGAACAAAAAGAGAAATGAACATTTTTTTTGGGAGATATAAGGGAAAGAGGGGAGTCCTTTTGGGGGGGGGCTCTCTCTCTTTTCAGTAGGAGATCTTGTAACCAAGAAAGAAAAAAACTTTACTGGTGATTCAGCATCAATACAATCCAACCTGTTTATGCCAGGGTACCTACAATAACATGTTTTTAATAGTTGGACCAGGACAACATTAATTGTGATTGCGATTGAATTATAAGTGTTAATTTTAAGTGGGTAGCATCAACTAACTACATTACCTATTTGGTAGAATCTGGTACTTTATCCTTTCTACAGCTAAAACTAGCTAGGATTTCTAGCTAGCTGGCCAGGACTTTTAATTAACTCCTTGAATAACAGGCCCTAAATGTCTCTAATTTCTTCTTCTTGTTGTTGTTGTTGTTTTTTTAATTTTCTCACTCATAATCTTGAGATCACTAGATTCTGATTGAGTTTTCATAGCTAGTCAGAGTTCTTATTCTTCGGTTCATGTGTTTTCTTGGATTGCTTCTAGAATATTAGACTGGAGGGTTTTCATTTCCTTTTTCCTTATGATTAATTCCCCATTCTTATCGCATTTATCTTAACAACGTCTACTAGGGAGCTTGGGGCCGGGTTTGACATGGGCTTTCTTAATTACATTTTAACTGTAATTTATTTTATGAAATTTTGATAAATTGAGTTTGTTTGAATGTGCAGGTTGCCTCCATATCTATTCTTTGTTTTCCCTATATATAATTTCTTAAAGAATGCAGTGATCTTAATTTGTAAAAATCTAGCTAGTGATAAAAAATTACTCAAGGCTGCGTACCAATGCTTGTGTCTGATAGTGCTTTAAGATTAATGCATCACCTCCTTCTTCCCCGTTTTTCATCGCCCGCTGCTGCTGTTTTCATCTCTGCTTTATCTGGTGATGGCGTCTCCATCCGTCAAGCAACCGATGGGGCTGATGCTCCAAAGAACGCCGGTGTGCCATGGAGCCATGCCCGACCGAGCCGCTTTGAGTGGGTTTCTCCCTCTCTCTCCGGTGATGATGGCAGAGATGGAGCGCCTTTTCCCTGAGATCATCTAAGTCCCCATGCGGCCACTAGAAGAGGAGATCGGTAGATGGAAGAATCTGGCCATTCTTGCTCATAGTCTTGGCAATTGGGTTCCTCCGGAGGCTCTGGTTCGTGAGTTCTACCGTGCCAATGTCTCGGGGGAAATCGAAGCCGTCGCTCTGGCGCATCGCCATTATCTGTTCCGATTTGAAGACATTCATGCTACGGAGCTTGTCCTCGGGCACCCATGGGTTGTCAATGGCCAAGCTTTTGCTATAACCGAGTGGCAGCCGGACTTCATTCCTTCTGAGAGCTCGCTGCTTCAAGCTCTGCTTTGGGTCCGATTGCCACTGCTCCCCATCGAATTTTGGGGCTCTTGCCTCTATCCTATCTGCTGCAGGGAGATTTTTGTACTCGGATGCATCGACCAAGGATCGCAAGCAGGGCGGTTTTTCTCGCGCATGTGTCAGCGTCAACCTGGGTAAGCCACTTCTTCTGGGTGCTCGGATTAAAGGTGTTGGAAATTCCTTTTGGCAGCAATTTTCATTTGAGCATATTGAAGGAATCTGTGGCTTCTGTGGATCCTTGCATTTCTCTGGGACCTGTGGAGCTGCGTCTGATTCCTCATCTGCCTCCTTGAATCCTCGGTTCGGCCCTTGGATGGCAGCTGTGAGACGGAGGAAGGCCCCTGTACAGCAACCAGTGTCTCAGAGAGCTTTTGATCCAGGTATGTCTTCTTCCTCTTCCTCTTCTTTGACGGATGAATGGCAAACTCCCAAGAAATTAGCACGTAGGCACCTAAGGAAAGGTTCGTAGGGTTTGTCTGCAATTTCTGTGGAACCCTCATCTCAAACACTAGGGCCAACAACTCTGTTTGGTGTGTCTGCGTGCCGGATTCCTCCCACTGTGCCGGCGGCTGATGGTGAGATGAATGTTGTAGAGGATGGAGGGGCTGATACTCCAGCGTGCCGGTTTCCTCTCCTGAACCCCTCGGCGTTGCCTGAAACTCCAGCGTGCCGGTCTCTTAAAGGCGTGTCGGTTGGAAAGAATGGGAGGGCTGAGAAGCTTAGGCCAGATTATTTGGTCTCTATCCCAGTGCTCTCAGGGAATTCTGATGTTTTATGTTCTAATCCTTTTAAGTTGGGGGGCCCGGTTAAGCCTACTGAAGGTTGCCTTTCAGGCCTGTCGAAGCAGGCTTGGCCTGTTGAGCCTTTATCACAGCAGGTCCTGTCTAAGGCATCCAAGGAAAATGGAAAGCTACCCTCAGGGATAAGGCCATTGAGAATGGTTCCTTTGCTTTCTCGGCTTCACTTGACTCCCCTAGGGGTATGCCTGGTCTTGTGGGGATGAGGAAGCTAAAATTCCATCGTAAAGACAATTTGGCCCCACAGTCTGTTGAAGGGTCTGCCCAGCTGTCTCGTTCGATCGGTACAGACTATGATGAGGCTGTGGCCCTCCTTAAGGCAGCAATCCATAAAGATCATCTTCTTGAGATCATGGATTCATCCAGGGTGGATGAGAGTACTGCCCACAGACCTGAGGGTCCCATGCCGCTTAATGATCACCTTGGCGAGAAGGTGACTGGGGACACTGTTGGGTCCCTCTTCCTCTAATTCCTAAATGAAGATTCTTGTTTGGAACGTCCGAGGGGCCCTCAAACCCTCATTTCGTTCCTCTTTTGGGAGGCTTCAGCATCTTCATAACCTTAACATCTGTATTTTGACAGAAACTCATCTTTCGGGGGATAGTTTGTATCGCCTTCGGAGGCAGATTTCTAGACTATGGAATTCTTATGCTATTGACTCAGTTGGTCTTTCTGGAGGCATTTTGGTGCTTTGGAGATTGGATAGAGTCCGTGTGGATGCCTTCCATGATTATGGCCAGCAGGTCGCTTTGGTTATTTCGGAAGGGTCCTCTGTACCTTGGCTGCTTTCTGGAGTTTATTCCAGCACTGAGTTTAGGGTTCGCCGTGTGCTTTGGGATGAGATCCAATTGCTCCTTGGCCAGGGTTTTCCCTCCCTTATTGCTGGTGATTTTAACTGTATAGTGGGGGCCTCTGAGAAGAGAGGTGGTAGACAGTTTGTTGATTCCTCGGACATTGTTGAGTTCAGGAATTTTATTGCCTTGGTAGATCTTTTGGATTTGGGATTTACTGGACCCAGTTCACCTGGTGCAATAATCGTCAGGGATCTGCTAGAGTCTGGGAGAGACTGGATAGGGCTTTGGCTACTGCCAATTGGCTTCAACTCTTTCCATCTGCTACTGTGACTCATTTGCCAAGAATTGGGTCCGATCATTGTCCTATTCTCATTTCTACTGATATGCCTTTTCAGCGGCCTAGACAGTTTAAGTTTGAAAAGTTCTAGACCTTTTATTCTTCTGCAAGACATATCATTTCTCAGGTCTGGCGGATGCCTGTTAGAGGGAGTACTGCTTACAGACTTTCTAGATGTCTACTTCTTGCCAGTCGTAGGCTTTCTAGCTAGAACAGAAGGGAGGTGGGGAATATTTTGAGGCAAGTTGAACAGGCAGAGTCTATTATCTCTTCTCTGCAAGACAAGGAGGATTAGGAGGGTTTTCTCCTTGATACGGATCTGTCTACTCTCAGATCCACCTTAGCTATCCACCATTCTCTGATGTTGCAGCAGGAAACTTATTGGAGGAAAAGGTTCCGTATTCAGTGGATTATGGATGGCGACCGTAACACGAGATTCTTTCATCAGACTACTTTGCGGTTCTGGTCTGCAAATCGCATCAGATGCATAGATGATGAGGAGGGCCATTCTGTTAAGGATCCATAGGCGATCAGGGATCAGTTTATTAACTTCTTTCAGACCAGATGGACTGAGATGTCAGGGGTTGGGTTCCCAGTTTCTCCTGTTCTACCTTCTTGCAAGGTCTCAGATGTGAAGAACGACATTCTTATCAGGCCTTTTACTACGGAGGAGATTCGTCTCGCTTTATGGGATCTGGGTCCTCACAAGGCCCGGGCCCTGATGGGTACCCGCCCTTGTTCTTTCATCATTATTGAAACATTGTTGGTCCGGATGTGGTTTCTGCTATCCGGTCTGTCTTTTTAGCTACGCATATGCCTTCTGACTGGAAGCGGACTATTGTTACCTTGGTGCCCAAACGTCCCGATGCTTCCTCTCCTATGCATTACAGGCCCATCAGTCTGTGCACCACTTTATATAAAATTTGTGCTCGGCTTTTGGTGACTCGGATGGCTTTGGTAATACCTTGTCTTATCTCTCTGGAGCAGGGTGTTTTTCTTAGGGGGCGTAGTATCACGGACAACGCCCTGTTGGCTCAGGAGTTTATGCATGACCTTCACCGAGCGTCGGGACGTCAGTGCCTCATGGCTATCAAGCTTGATATGAAGAGGGCTTATGATAGACTGAGGTGGGATTTTCTTTGCAGCAGTCTTCATGAGTTTGGTTTTCATGAGGTTTTTGTTGATTGGGTGATGGTGTGTCTAGAGGCCGTCTTTCTCTCTTATGATTAATGGGGGTCGGACGGAGTTCTTCCACTCAACGATGGGTCTGAGACAGGGATGTCCTCTTTCTCCATTCTTGTTTATTCTCTCTACTGATGCTCTATCCCGGGAGCTTTCTTTGGCGACGCAGACATTAAATATTGACCCTTATGCTGCGGGCCCCTTTGGCCCTTCGCTGTCCCATTTCTTCTGACTGAAGCGGACTCTTGTCACCCTGGTGCCTAAATGTACTGATGTCCTCTCCCTTGCATTTTGGCCTATCAGTCTGTGCACCACAATATAAAATTTGTGCTTGGCTTTTGGTTACCCGGATGGCTTCGATTATCCCTCGTCTCATCTCAGGAGCAGGGTACTTTTCTTAGGGGGCGTAGTATCATGGACAATGCCCTATTGGCCCAGGAGTTTTATGTATGACCTTCAGAGAGCCTTGGGACGTCAGTGCCTTATGGCTATCAAGCTTGATATGGAAAGAGCTTATGATAGATTGAGGTGGGACTTTCTTTGTAGCACTCTGCATGAGTTTGGATTCCATGGGACTTTTGTTGACTGGGTGATGGAATGTGTCAGAGGCCATCGTTCTCTCTTCTGATTAATGGGGATTGGACGGAGTTCTTCCATTCGGCGACTGGTCTGAGGCAGGGATGTCCTCTTTCTCCATTCTTGTTCATCCTCTCTGCTGATGCTTTGTCCCGAGAGCTTGCTATGGTGATGCAGACTTTTTCTATTGACCCATATGCTGCGAGCCCCCATGGACCTTCGCTGTCTCATTTACTTTTTGCTGATGACTGTCTCCTGCTAAGGAAGGCCTCTACCAGTAATGCCACCATCTTTGCATCCATTCTTCACTCCTATTGATGGGCTTCGGGTCAGTGTGTCAATCTCAGCAAGTTGCTGATTTGCTTCAGCCCGAGGACGACCTCTGTTATGAAGAGGTCTATATCTTAGATTATGGGGATCCATGCTCAGTCCGATCGGATGTCCTACTTGGGGATACCGATCACTGGGAGACGGCCACGGTGCTCGGACTTTAGCTTTCTGGTGAGACGGATCCATGATTGTCTGGATGGCTGGCAGGTATCTGGCCTTTCTATGATGGCGCAGATTACATTGATCCATTCTATCTTTCCTCGATGCCTTGCTATCTCTTATCTAATGCTGCCATTCCACTGGCATGCCTGCGAAGATTGAGAGATACTTTCGGGATTTTCTCTGGGCATCGATGCAGGATGGCCATGGTATTCATCTCTTGTCTTGGGACACTGTTTATTTGCCATTGGCTGAGGGTGGACTCAGCATCCAGTCGCTGTTGGTCAGAAGAGAGGCTCTAACAGCAAGGCATGCCTCTCGGTTCTTGCTTGATCCGTATTGCCTTTGGAGTTCCTTCATGTGAGCCAAGTACGGTAGCTGAAATTCTTCTACTCTTTCTCAGTCTAATCGAGGGCATTCCTTTTATTGGAAAGAGGTCTGTCGATATGCTCCGACTATCTTAAACTGTACCTCTTGGATGATTGGTGACGGTACCTCAGTGGATGTCATTAGGATATGGATTGCCGACCTCCCCCTGTCTTGGTGGCCGACCTTTGTTTGCCCAGACATTCCTTATGGTATGTGTGTTAGTGGCTTTATTTCCTCAGATTGCTCTACCTGGTCGCATTCTCGGGTGTCCAGCTTTTTTCGGACTGAGCTCTATCGATGCATTCTCTCTATCCCTCTTTCTCGGGTGCTAGTACTGATACCACGGTGTGGAGGAGATCTTGCTTGCCTCATGCTCCCATGAGGGACCTTCTATCTATGTTCAGAGACTACCCTCAGGATTCGATGGATGGGGACTGGATTTGGCATATGCCTGTTCACCCTAGAGTGAGACTTTTCATCTAGAAGATGGCTTGGGAAATTTTTCCTACATGCTCCATTCTATCGCGTCGTGGTCTGAGTATATTACCCACTTGTCTATTGTGTGGTATTGAGGAGAAAACGGTCGATCATGCTATATTCTATTATGCCAGGGTTAGACAGATTTGGCAACTCTCTGGTGCTTATCCCTGGGTGACTATTCTGACTCCCACCGTATTTCTTTCCTGAGACTAGTGAAGCAGCGAATTGGGAGGGGTACTCATCAGTGGGGTCCTTTATGGGCTTATATTGCTTATCAGATATGGCTATCCCAGAATCAGATTCTATTCTCGGACATGGTTCTTCCTCCTCGTAGGGTTCTCAAGGCTGCTGCTTCTCTTTATGCTGAGTATACCTCCCATCAGGGTCCTTTGATTTTGCGAACCTTGGTCACTGGGGCTCCCCTGCTGCTGCGGCAGCGAACCGATGTATGGTTTATATTTCTTGGGAGACCCTCCACTAGGATTTGTCAAAATAAACTTTGATGGGAGTGTCCACGGCAGAAATGCTGGATTAACTTATATTATTCGAGATGCGGATGGTAGGATGCTGGCGGTAGGGGGTTTTGGTCTTCTTGATTCCTCGGTGCCTCTGACTGAGCTCTATGCGGCATGGGCGGGTATATCTTATGCTGTTCGAACCCTGGGCTTCCGCAGTCTCATCATTGAAGGTGATTCCAGTACTGTTATTCGATGGATCCGTTAGGAGCACAGTTCCCATCTGCCTCCTATCCCTTTATTATGTGACATCCGCTCTATGACTTTGGAGGTACCTAACATCCAGATTCGCCATGTCTACTGTGAAGCCAATGCTGTTGCGGACTGGATTGCTGCAAGAGTGGCCTTTCACTCCGATTATTGGAGATGAGAACTGGGAGACTTTTGCCCTTTGATTTTGTCTCAGTTATTAGCTTATGATATATCGGGGCTAACCCGATCTAGGGTGATGTGAACCACCATTTGTATCAAAAAAAAAAAAAAAAAAGTTCTTTCTTTCAAATGAATTCCTCAAAAATTAAGAGGGTGGAGAAGTTCCCTCCATAATTTGAAATGCTTGTCACACATTGTGAGCTTGTGATTTGATTTTGTGTCATAAATTACATTAAGTAAATGCTTCAAACCTTTAGAATATTCCGTATCTCAAATGAATTTCAAAGTGCAACCTTGGCACTGGAGCTCGAGTCATGAGAAATAGGGTATGTAGTGAGAGCAAGAGGGCATCGTCCGGTTTCCCTCCTGCTCCACTTGGCGATCCCAACCTTCATCAGGGTGGGTAATTTGTCTCCGCCTCCGAGTCCCCCGATCGAACCCTCTCCAGTGCTCGCTTCCTCGTTGCCGCCACCTCTGTCGGCAGCTCCTATCGAGCTCCCACCACCTTCTCTCCCTCGTTGAGAGCTCCAACGACGGTGCATCATTAGCCATATATACCATGAAAATCTTTGAAGAGCATTATTTGTTTCTTTATGTTGATTATAATAAAGTTATTTTCCATTTGAAAAGTATCAAACGCTGAACTTGTATTCTTGATTGATGAAATCTAAGGCAGTGTTTGGATGGGGGAATAAGGCCTGGAATAGGCCCTTATTCCCCTTATTCTTTCAAACAGAAGGAAAAAGGTATGTGGGCCCCACTAGATTAGCTATTCCAGTCAACCCTTCTTATTCCAATTTTTATTCCATGGTACTGGATGGAATAGCTCCTATTCCTACTGAGCTATTCCAGGGGCACCGATGGCATTAAATTAAATATATTAAATAAATTTATTTATAATGTATTTAAATAAATTAAATTTATTTATTTATAATATAATTTAAAATGAAATAAATTTATTTATATATATTTAAAATAAAATAAATTTATTTATAATATAATTTAAAATGAAATAAATTTATTAAGTATGTTCTTATATTATTTTATTAATAATAATTAATTTATTACCTTATTTATTAATAAATAATTTATTCAATTAAATAAATTAAATAAATTTATTCATAATATAATTTAAAATTAAATAAATTTATTAATAGAAAATAATAAATTAAGTATGTTATTTTTTTCTTTATTAATATAAAATAATTTATTAAGTATGTTCTTATATTATTCTATTAATAATAATAATTTATTACCTTATTTATTAATAAATAATAATTTATTCAATTAAATAAATTAAATAAATTTATAATATAATTTAAAATTAAATAAATTTATTAATAGCAAAAAATAAATTAAGTATGTTATTTTTTTCTTTATTAATATAAAATAATTTATTAAGTATGTTCTTATATTATTTTATTAAAAATAATTAATTTATTACCTTATTTATAATAAATAATAATTTATTCATGTCATTTTAAAAAATAAAAATTGATAAACCATTTTTATTGGAAGTGGTATCTTTGGAATTTCAGAAAAATTCTTCATCTATTCCTACTTGAATACATGCTTATTCCCATGTCATCCAACATCATTTGGAATAACACTGTATTAATTGCACTGGAATAACTTGGAATACCAGATTTTATCCAAACAGAAATCTAGAATAACAAAGGAATAAGCTATTCCTACGAAATTCGTATCTCTATTCTCGGAATACATTTTGACATCCAAACGCAGCCTAAAAGATTAAAGCCCGACGAAGAATTCTTAGAATATAATATTATTACGAGAGGATTGCAAGATGCCCCTTCGATCGTGCCCAAAGTACTATTATCGTCAGGTGGCAGCAAGGTACGAAATTAATTACAGAAATTACATAGCAACATAATAAAGTTTTGGCACTGAATATTATAACAATAAAAATTTATTTCTAAAAGCAGTCTCAATATTAATTCTAAAAAAATCATGTACATATTTGTAGCAGCAAAAATATTTTTTTGTTAATTTTTTTAATCTATAGTCGCAGCAATTCATTTTGCTACTATGACTTTTTAGGGTACAAAATCGCTTTTTTTTTTTTTGTACAAATGGGAATCACATCACTCTAGGGTGACTCAATCCCACACATCAGAATACAAAAGTAAGTTCAGACCAGGAGGACACCAGTCACCGGGCTTCTAGCACCAGGCTTCTAGCACCAGAATCCAGAATGATCAGCCACTCTAGCGGCGATCCAGTCAGCCACTGAGTTGGCTTCCTAAAGATATGGCTGATCTATATGCTATGAAACCCATGTAGGAGGAAACGAATATCAGAGATCAAAGGGTTGGTAGGCGACTGCGCGCAATGATCCTGCGAAGCCACTGAATCATCGTGAGGGCATCACCCTCAAGGATAATACGATGGGCATCAAGACTACAAATAGTACAGGAAACTCCAGCCCAAGCAGCATAAAGCTCCGCAAGCGGCACCGACGAATCGAGGTGTCCAAATCCCCCAGCAGCAATCATAGTTCCGTCAGAACCCCGAATGACATAACCCGATCCAGCTGATCTACCTCGAACACTCTCATCAAAGTTGATTTTGACAAACCCTGGAGGAGGGGTTCCAAGAAATAAAGATCATTCTCCGGTGCTCTGCCGAGGCAGCATGGGAATCCCAGAGGCCAGGGCTATCAAAATTACAAACTAGATGATGGGACGTGTACTCTGTAGATAAGGACAAGGCAGTCCACACAACCCTGAAAGACGGAGTAGGCTCCTGAGTAAAGACAATCCGGTTCCGGGATAACCAGATTTGGTAAGCAATGTAAGCCCTCGTCGAGCCCTTGCTGCTACCTCTCCTAACATCCTGCCTGATCAAGTCAAGGAAAGACAAAGAAAGAGAAGATGAAGCGACAACCCAAGGTGGACGCTAGTGATCTCCCAAATATGATGAGCTTGAGACAAGTGAAGATGGCATGATCCACCGCCTCCTCCTTAATACTGCATATCGGACACGTAGGCTGAATCCCCAGGCCACGTCTAGACAGAACATAGCAGGTAGGAAGACAATCCGAGCAATCTTCCATAGAAAAGACGAACCCTGGGATGAATGGGAAGGCACCAAGTCCAAGCCATATCTATCAATGGTCGGGATGAAAACACGGTAAATCTGGTTGATGTCCTTGATGGGAGCGCTCGGAATACCGGACCACCTCCAAACCCTGATGTCGGGGGAGTGACCTGGAGAAAGTGGGATAGCAGCTATACACCGCATAAGCTCCTCCCCAAAGAAGCGGGACAATAGAGGAATAGACTAGGAAGAATGATCAGGCACCGTGAGATCACTAACACACATGTCTAGAGGAATATCAGTGCTGACAAAAGTAGGCCATCGAGACAAAGGAAGGTCAGCGATCCACGAATCATAAGCAACATCCACAGAAGCACCATTACCAAGAATCCAGGAGATACTATGAAGGATGGCCGGAGCATGAGTACAAACCTCTTTCTAGAAAAAGAGTGACCCCGAACAACTTCAGGTTAGTGGAGGGAGTCCAATCCCCATACTTGCCACGCATAAATGAACTCCACATACTGTGCGCATCAAGCAAAAAACGAGTAGCATACCTAGCAATCAAGGCCTCCCTCCGAGCAGTCAGGGACTGGATCCAAGGCCTCCTCAGAAAGCGGCAGACAGACAGTCCCAGGCTAAAAGATGAACACCATGACCATCCTGAGACGATCCCCAGAGAAAATCCCTGAAATAACGCTCAATCCTCCTTAGACAAGTCAAAGGGATAGCAGCATTAGATAAGAGATAGAGAGGAAGAGATGTGAGCACTGATCGAATAAGAGTAATCCTTGCCATCATAGATAGCCTAGTAACCTGCCACCCTCCAGCCGATCACGAATCCTTGACTCGAGCTTACTAAAATCTGAGATCCTAGGCCTTCTTCCAGTAATAGGAATACCCAGATAGGAGAGACAATCGACTGCAAAGAGATCCCCATGATCTGCTTGATAGTCCCCTTCCGAGAAGAAGTCACTCTCGGACTAAAACAAATAATAGACTTAGCATTATTAACTTTCTGACCAGAGGCAGAACAGAAATTCTGAAGAATGGAAGCAAACATGGCCGCATTGGACATAGTAGCCCTGCCTAGGAAGAGACAGTCATCAGCAAAAGCAGATGAGAGATCGAGAGACCTTGGGAACCAGCCCGGTAAGGGTGAAGAACATTATCCTACTGAACCTGACGAAGAGCCCGAGATAAAGAATCAGCCGCTATAACAAAGAGAAACAGGAAAAAGGACAACCTTGTCTCAGCCCAACCTCAGAATGGAAGTAATCAGTCCGGTCTCTATTGATGAGGATGGAGAATGACGGACGCTGAATGCAGGCCATGATCCAATCAATAAACAGCTGCTGGAACCCAAACACCTGAAGAGAGTGACGCAAGAAATCCCAATTAACTCTGTCATAATCTCTCTCCACATCAAGCTTAATGGCCATAAGCCCCTGACGGCCTGAAGCCCGTCGAAGGTCATGCATGAACTCTTGAGCTAATAAAGCATTATCTGTGATACTACGCCCTCTGAGGAAAGGCCCCTGCTCCGGAGAGATAAGGCGAGGAATAACCCAACACAACCTCATAACCAGGAGGCAAGCACAAACCTTATATAAGGTAGTGCATAAACTGATGGGCCGGAAGTGCTGAGGGCTAAAAGCGTCTGGCCTCTTAGGAACCAAGGTAATGAAAGTACGATTCCAATCAGAGGGGATAGATTTGCAGTGAAAGACAAGTTGGATCGCCTGAGCTAAGTCCTCCCCCAGAATATCCCAATACTGACGAAAAAAAATGGAGGAAAGCCATCCGCCCAGGGCCTTATCAGCACCAAGCTCCCACAAAGCCAGCCG
The DNA here is from genome assembly GCA_900491605.1 of Calamus simplicifolius. Classification (NCBI taxonomy): domain Eukaryota; kingdom Viridiplantae; phylum Streptophyta; class Magnoliopsida; order Arecales; family Arecaceae; genus Calamus; species Calamus simplicifolius. The sequence continues at coordinate 960,427 of UESW01003864.1, read as the reverse complement.
AATATCCCCCGAAGTAAAGGCCGAGTCAGAGAGTCATTCTCTCAGCAGAAACAGTATTGGGAGATAGAATAGGGTGAATAGGGACCCCAGTACCAGCCTGCTCAGTCCACCTGCTATGAAAGAAGTTAAGAAGCTGAGCGCGAATCACATGATCATCCACCTGGAGCTGACCCTCTTGATCAGTAATATGCCTAATGCGATTCCTCGCCCTGCATTTCTGAGTGGCCTGATGAAAAAATCTTGTATTACAGTCCCCTTCTGAATCCACTAGATACGGGACCGCTGTCTCCAAAAGGTCTCCTGCTGCAGTAGAAGAGAGTGGTGGAGCGCCAAACTCGATCGCAGGAATGATAGGTCATCACAAGAAAGAGACCCTCCAGGTCCTCTTTAGCCTGGAGAGAAGAGATAGTAGACTCACCTGCTCCACCTGTCTGACAATATCCCAACCTCCAGTCTATGCCATCTAGAGAGGCGACGTCTAGCAAGGGCAAGCCGTCTGGAGAGCCGATAAATGGCATTACCTCTAACTGGTAACTGCCAGACCTGAGAGATGATGGAACGAGCAACAGGATAGAAGTCCAAAACTTCTCGAATCTGAACTGCCTATGCCACTGAGAGGTGATATCAGTAGATATAAAGAGAGGACAGTGGTCAAAGGCAATTCTAGGCAAGTGAGTGATAGTAACAGAGGGATAAAGCTGGAGCCCTGTCCAATCTTTCCCAGACTCTAGCTGAACCCTGCCAGTTGTTGCACCATGTAAACTACGAACCATGAAAACCCCAAATCAACAGACCGCTAGAAATAAAGTCCTTGAACTCAAGCTCGGCCCATAGAGCCATAGGAAACCCGGCCACCTTTCTTTTTCTGCGGCACCCAAGATACAATTAAAGTCTCCAGCAATGA
>UESW01003864.1:899679-958843 GCA_900491605.1 Calamus simplicifolius | reverse complement strand
AAGACACTTTTCATAAAACATAATTAATTTAAAAAAATAAATAATAAACTTTAAAAACTTTCTAACTTGTTTAGACACCTTGTTTGAATTGTGTTGCATTTTTATAAAATACTTTAAGGGCATAAACCCCTAATCAAGATAAGGTGGGTAGTTGATCACCCTTCCTTAGCCCACAAACCACATCCTTTATTTTGCATTAACCCAAGCCTTTAACTCTAAAATTAATTAGACGTTAGCTCCTAAGGAACTCGAGCTCAATAGGATAAAGCACCCAAAAGAGTTGGACTAGGTCGGGAATGACTGATTAACTGGTGTCTAGAAAAGGGAAGGAAAGTGGTTATTTAATTGGTTCTGTTCGCCTACCTAATAAGCAATGGGGGGACCCCCACTGACCCCCTTAACTGGCTAGTTGATCAGTTAATTTTTGACTTGGAGGGCTCCAAGGTGGTTTTGAAAGTTAGGAGCTATCTAGATTTAGGTTAAGCCTAGAGTAGAGAGTCTAATCTTTGTTAACTTGATTGCTAATAATTATTAAACCCTAATTAAATTATTCTTCATTGCTCTTAGTTCTAGGAATCTTTTAGGATATTTTTTTTAGAATCTTCTCCTTTCTCTTCTATTACATTAGTTTAAAAAAAAATTTAAATTACTGTTTGCTTTAGAGTACACCGAGAGGGTGTATGCTTGGTCGTCGATCGTTACAACCTAATCTTGTACTCTCAGATAGAAAGAACCTTTAGAGCAAACATAATTAGAATTATGGACCCTAATAACGAAAACGATCCACCACGCCAGTTAAAGGAGTATTTCACTCCTTCAAAGTATACCTACTCTCTTTGCATTCAAGTGGCTTAAAGGAGTATTTTACTCCTTCAAAGTATACCTACTCTCTTTGCATTCAAGTGGCTCCAGTGGAGGCCACTCAATATGAGATCAAGTCAAGCATGATTCAAATATTACCTTCATTTTATGGACTTGCAAATGAAGACCCTTACAAATATCTAGATGAGTTTCTCGAGATTTGTTCGATCGTAAAAATTCAAAATTTTTCTGACAATACTCTTAGACTTAAGTTGTTCTCATTTCTCTCACAAAGCCAAATATTGGTTAAATTCGTTAGATAATATAATAATTTCAACCTAGGACCATCTTCAGAGAGTTTTTCAAGAAATACTTTCCTATAGAAAAAAACTAATCAAATTAGAAAAACCATAACAAGTTTTTTCCAAACAGATGAAGAGATGTTTCATGAGATATAAGAGAGATTAAAAGAATTGATTAGAAAATGTCCACATCATGCCATACTCAAATGGCAATTGGTCTAGTGCTTTTATGATGGTTTGTCAGAAAAGCACCAGCAAATGATTGATGCTTCATGTGGTAGGACATTTATGTTGAAGAATGAACATAAAGCTTGGCAACTCTTTGAGACACTGAGTGAGAATTCATTATATCACATGTCTTCTCGTAGAGACCCTCCCCGTAGGACCTAAAAGAGGTAGAATATATGAAATAGGTTATTCTATAGATATCTATACTAAGGTAAATGAATTGTTCCAGAAACTTGACCGAATTCTACAAGTTGAAAACACCTCTTCCCTATCTACTCAATTACATGAGGTTTGTATAATCTGTTCAAGTCCGACCCATTCTATAGGTGAATGTCCAACCGCATACCAATTTTCTAAGCTTGTTCAAGAGCAAGCCCATCAAGCTCAAACCCAAATGGCTCCTAAACCAGGAAATGATTCATATTCGAATACTTATAATCCTGATTGGCAAAATCAACCGAATTTTTTTTGGAAACCTCAACCTATAACCAATTTATCATCAAGTAGACCCAATTATCAGGAAACCAATTTTAGAAGTATGCCATATTCACAATACCCAAGCATCCCACAACCTCCACCGAGTAATCATGATCCTACTTTCAAAGACAAAGTGTTACAAGATTGAAAGGCCTAGAAATGAATACTCAACTCCTTCACTCACACACACAATCCAATGTAAAACTAAAAACCCAAATAGGTCAACTAGCCACAGCATTCAGTGAAAGAGAATGGGGTAAGCTACCGAGTCAGCCTGAAGCTAACCCTAGGGACCTAAACATATAAGGATCAAAACAAGGAGCCTAGATTAACCAAGTGTTATTCATACATTAAGATCTGAAAAACAAATAGATAATCGGATGGGTACATATGAAGAAGAATTAGAAGTCCCACAACTTGAACAACTTATTGAGCTAGGTTAGCACAAAATACCTGAGGCATCAGAGTCTGATGTAATGCCCAACCCACCAGCTGAGCCCATGCCAGAGGGAGATAAACAAAAAATTAGGGTTGTAGCACCATTCCCAAATAGATTTAAGCCCAACCAAAATTCAGTCCAATTCGATAAGATTTTGGAGGTCTTTAAGCAAGTGAATACCCCCTTACTAGACATGATCCAGCAGGTCACAGCCTATACCAAATTCCTTAAGGATCTATGCACCAAAAAGAAGACCACCAATGTGCCCAAGAGAGCCTTTCTGACAACCAGTGTGAGCTCTTACCTATCAAACCACATGCCAGTGAAATACAAAGATCCAGGGTCACCTACTATTTCATGCATTATGGGGAACACCCTCATAAATAGGGCTCTATTAGACTTAAGGGTGAGTGTTAATATATTACCATATTCTGTATATGAGCAATTAGGGTTAGGAGAACTAAAGCCTATGGAAATGACCCTACAACTAGCAGATAGCTCTTTGAAAGTACCTAGGGGAATAGTAGAGGATGTGTTGATCGGAGTTAATGACTTTATCTACCCAGTGGACTTTGTGATTTTAGAAACTAAACTGGTGACAAACCCAAAGAGCCATATCCCAATGATTTTAGGTAGACCATTTTTTGCCACAGCTAATACCCTAATTAATTGCCGAAATAGATTAATGAAACTTTCCTTTGGGAATATGTCAATTAATCTTAATGTTTTCAATCTTACCAATACACAAAAAAACAAGTTATTCAAATTATGTTCAAGATACTATTTATGATCCAATTGACCTTAATGATAAAGAGCTTGACTTAGAAATCTGCATGAACCAAGATGAGGAGCAAATTAATGAGGTTGCTACAATTGATGAAAAATCAAGATGGAAACCTCCAATTGAACAACTAGAGAAGTACCAAATTAGAACTGAAACCACTTCACAAGCACCTCAAATATGCATACCTAGGTCCAGCAGAAACCTTACCTGTAATTATTTCAGTCGAGCTAAACTCCTCACAAGAAGGAGAACTACTGAATGTCCTAAGAGAAAATAAAGAAGTTAGGATGGGACATGGCTGACATAAAAGGATTAGCCCCTCAATCGTTCAACATAGGATTCACTTAGGGAAGAAAGCCAAGCCTATAAGAGATCCCAAAAGAAAACTTAACCCAGCCATGTAGTAAGAAAAGAGATCATCAAACTTCTTGACAACAGTAATCAGAATAAGCCCTGATGTCTGGCTGAAGACGTTAAACTTAGCGCTTTTTGGAAGACAACCCAAAATTTTATTTTTGACCTTTATTTTAGTGATTCTTATTTCTAAGAATAAGAGACTGCTTCGCATGATCACTCCTAATATTATACGAGGCATATCTCATCCAGATGATATTTTTTCTTGTTTTATTCTTCTTTACTCCATTGACGACAATGGGAATTAAGTTGGAGGGTAAGGAAAACCTTTTTAAAAATATTTTGAAAACACCTTGGTAATTTTTGAATTTTTTTTGAATTTTTTTTTGAATCATATGCCATTAAAGAAATTCTTGAGCAAAATTGACTAGGAAAAGGTAATAGAGTTAGAAAGTATTGGCTAATTACTGTAGTAAGCCAAGGAGTAGACTAGTTGATCAGAATTTTAGCAGCCTTCTTAGGTCATCTAAAGGCTATTGGCACTTCCATTACACATGCACACTAACGAGGTAAACTAGGTATTAGTTGTAAGGTCAATTGAAGATTAAAATTGATAATTGATATACATTCCAATAAGAGAAACTTGAATTTAAGAAAAGAGCTACCTGCCTGATTAAAAAAATAAAAAAAAAAAAAATAAAAAAAAGCAAGTCTAAACATTGGTTTTCCATCGAGTAACCAGGTACCTTCACCTAAGTAAACGTTGTTCACATCAAAAAGTGGACAGTACGAAGATATCGCTAAAAAAATAAAAAATAAAAATAAAAAATAAAAATATATATCAAGCAGTGTGAAAGCTAGTGTAGGTCAGGTGCTTAATTTGAGGGTGTATAGAAAATTGACCAAAGTAAATGATAAGCGAAGATACTATATTCCTTATAAGCTAGTACTGAAATGCTAAGTTAGCCATCACAAACACAAGTGCTGTAGATCTATGAATGAACTCTAAGAAAGTTTCTATAGTTCGGACTGCAAAATTTACTTCAAAAACTCAATACTTAATTAGTGATACTAGCTAGCTTCTTTCAACCTTAAGCCTGAATTTAATTTTGCAAAAGAAAATCTTTGTGACACATGATTTTATTGCTAAGGGACTAGCAATGATTAAGTTGAAGGGTATGATAAGTCTATTTATTATCCTAATTATTAAAATAAATATTAATTACTTTAATTTATTAAGAATTGATACTTTTTATGGATGCTTGCATGAAAGGAGCTATAGATGGAAAGAGCTCGATTTTTGGATGTAGACGGCACTTAAATCAGGACTCTGTTTGCCCAAAAAGGAAGAAAGAGATGATTTCGCATGATTTTCGATGCAAACTAAGGCCGATGATGTAAAACGGACGGTTGAGAAGTTTTCTCACGATATCTAAACGATCTTGAACCCGATTGACTCTAACTTTGATTGGAAGGAAGCCCTAGACAAGCTCTGTAAAAGGAGGACCTCAGGCAGTAGTTAGGAAGGAGTTTTCTCCAAAGTTCTTTTTATTTTTCTTTTATTTAGATCATTGTATTTAGGCTTGGAAGAGAAAAATTATGGCAGGAATGCTGGCGGCATCAATGCGTAGCTAAATTCCTTCAACTTAGGATGATGATGAAGCATGTAACTAGGTTTTATAGTTCTTTTTGCTCTTAATTTCTATGCAATAAAATCATTCTCTTCTTTCATATATCTTAAGTTATTTTTCTGATCGAGGTTTTGATCTGGCATACACGGCCTATACCCTCTATCGACGTGTCGTGATCTCAGGATACAGTATGTGCCTAAAAGAGATAGATCGTAGTATGATAGTTTAGACCTCTAATTTTGCAAATAATTAGATAGTTTATACTCTAAGTGAACGTGCAGTGATCTTCTGATACGGTCCGTGCCTGATAAGAGATAAATTATTCTAATCCTAGATTTGCAAAAATTATTGTTATTGCAACATAAAGAAAAGAAGATAAAACCTATGTGCATGGTGGATTCGAATTCCTGAGTTGCTTCTTCTGCTGTCTTAATTTCGTTAATTAATTAGTTGTTATCCTTTAATAACCAATATTCTAAATATAATACTTTATAAATAAATATTTTTATTTTTTTTGATGAAATAATTGCCCTTGATCCCCGAGGATACGATCCCGATTCACCACTAGCTATATAGTAAGTAGATTTTATTTTTGACTACCAACGACTGCGATTAAATTCACATTTGCACTAATCCATAGCAAGATACAAAACAAGTTAACATGCAAGCGTCCCATCAAAGAAAGAAAACAAGTGACCGCATGACTTGGTGTTCATGTGCTACAATACGAGATTGAGACAAGTTTTTTAAATCAGGACAAGAAAAAGAGCCAGGAAGACCTGTTAGCAAATAACTTCTTTTGTGATAAAGAAGATCCAATGATTAGATGGATGGCAAATCAACAGTCTCAACAGACAAGTGCTATATAGGTCATGACATCGTGCATAGGCCTCCAAGTCTAGTCAATGTAGCAAGAAGAGTAATCCCAAGGGAAAGTAGTAAAGAAAATTCTAGTCAACCGATGATAGCAATATAGGAAGATAATGATGAGACTCCAGATATATTGGATCTTAGCTTGCCCGATTATCTCATGATGATAGCAATGATGATAATGATAGTTCAAGTGATAGGTCTAAAATCAAGAGTAAGAATGATAGGCAATTTGGTCGTGGTGGTGGCTATTCTCAAGGGTTTAGTCCATTCACTGATGACCGCACCATGCAGAATAAAGAAATAAGCAATCCTACAAGAGGAGGATCCAGGGGTGATGCAGCCAGGAGCATAAAGCGTTGAGGTTAAGGTCATGGGGATAGGTATGTAGAGATGTTGGAGGCTCAATTACAACATGCTATGTTCAAGGATAGGAGGATTGCATATTAGAAGTTAATGAAAAAGACTAGACAAGAGATAAAAGGAGATGAGTACTACCAGGAGCTCGAATGCCGCTACATAGATTGGAGGAGTCTATATTAGTAACACATTTGCCAATACATCAGATAACTATAGAGGACAACATTTCTCATCATATGCTAGAGGTAGATCTAGTGCATTAGATAGTTAGTGGACATGATGTTTCATGCTTAATCCATTTGATTTCTTCCTCTCATCATATTCCATGAGATCTAACTCTGCACAATATCGCCCATAAGGATATGATTATAGCCAGGAATCAAAGCACGGTGCTGCTTCCTGCTATCTTAAGTAGGGAAGGCCAGGTACATGAATCCATACTATCAGGAACCATCATCGGGTCATTATTCGATGTCCCATGACCAGCAAGGATGATGTTCCAGGTATGAACTATCAACAAAACCCAGATATATATGAGAAGCATTAACATTCCACATGAGATTGATTACCTTATATTTGCCATTCTTCAATCATGGATATTGTTCATTGGTTGATAATCAAGTATCCACATGGACATTGACACAGAACATCCTTTAAACATTAAAAAAATAGAAAACAAGTCATCTTCATCATGCATAAATATCAGAAAAAGTATTGAAAAGAAAAATGACAAATTGATTTCTGGCCGTCTCAGTGACTAGTACCTGTACAAAGCTCCTTACCTTGTGTTGATACATGACAGCTAGATACCATACTAGTCCAGCTAGAAATCAGTATCAGGCCTGATAGCAATTTTTAAAACCTTAATACTACACAAGCAATTTCTATTCAAATTATTTGCAGGCCTTTAACAAATTCTCGAGTTTTTATGTTGAATTCTTGAAATATTTGGCTTTGCTGAGATGTTCTCAGATGCTAGAGTTGTGATGACCATGCACCTAAACCTAATTGGGGTACTTTGATTATTAATCATGCACATCAAGTTTATCTATATCCATGCTAGTTGATACAAAACATTACAGAATGCTCCCCCTCCATCGCAATATTTCCTTAGCATAATCCAACAAATCCCTGCATTTCATTCCAATTATCTTACTGAAATAAGCAAAAACACATTGATTATCAAGCAACAGATCCAGTGAGAACCAACAAAGACAAGGTATCAAGATGACTAGGCAGAGCACTCAGTTTTGTATTACCTACTAAAAAAGAGCAGTTAAGTTAAAAATAGAAAATTATAGCTCAAATCTAGTATTGCCAGAAGAGATTGCCATACTGTCCAGTGCAATAACAGACAATAACATGCAGCTAGTCAAAATGTAGCATCCAGTTTCATCTCATAGACTAGAGATGTTTTAAGATACAACATAAATTGTTGACCTTCTTCCCAGCAGCTAAATTTTTTGCAGTCAAGTGGTTAGTTAAGATGGATCATGGGTTCAGATCCCATTTGGCCAATTTTACTAATTCATTTTCGAGTCTTTTCTTATCTTGACTCCTTAAATGTTGTCTTGATTCTTGAGTCATTCTTGACTCATTTATGCCTTCATGTGGGCCCCTTCCCTAATAATTTAAGCTTTAGTGGTTGGTGAACAAGGTGTGTCATTAAAATTCTTACCTCTATGCTGACCAAGATTCCAAATAGATCCTTCCCTTGTGCAAAGGACAGAAACTCAGATAATGTAAAAAAGTTTCCTCCATTCTTGTACCGTGGATTTCGCACCAAGTGATAACCAACAGAATATGGAGCTGAAATGGTGGCTGCAACATGTTGAAAGAGACAAAAATTTAAATTTCAGTGTTTGAAAAAAGAGAAGGTAATAATGTTGTTTCTTTTGCATGTGCATAAAAGGAATCTCCTGATGAATTATATTTATGATAATGTTCACACCCAGGGTAAGCAAAGCTTCAAAGTGAAAGATGTAGGGATCCTTGTCTGTCAAACACAAACTGAAAGGTGCAAGTCCATTCAATTACAAATCAAAACTATAACATGCTAATATACTACCAGTAGCTCAAAGCAAGGTTTCTGGAATCATGAACTGGTACTGAACCAGCAACGTACTAGTTGTTCGGGTCGGTTTACCATTTTTTAGATTCTTTTATTTTTTTTCATAATTTTTTAATTTTTTCTCTTTTTTTTTCCTTATACAAGGCTGAGAGCCTCATATGAGCTCCCCTCCTCTCTCTTCTCTCTTATTTTCATTCAAAATCATTTAAGTAAATATCATCTTTTCTCTTCTTTCCTTTCCATTTATTTAAGATTTCTTATAGACATAAAAATACCCCCATTTGAATTCAATAAAAATAATTAAAAAATCATATTCCTTAAGAAAAAAGTCATTTTTCTCTTAGAAAATCTCAGGTTAACAAATAACAAGTTAGAGTACTTCCACTTCAAATTAAAAATCTTAAAAATTTAATTTAACTTAAAATAATAAGAAAATAAAATGCACAAAAAAATTATCTAAAAATACAATTTGTAAGATTTTGATCAATACTTGATCAAATTTATAAGGTTTTCAAACTTAAACAAGATCACAATAACGGTGGACCTTATACTAACTTATGTCGACTTGATCCATAGCTCAAAACAATAAAGTTAAACTTTTCATAAAATTCTAAGATTAAAATATATTTCTTAGGATCTAGACTATGATATGTCACTAGGTTAAAAGTGTTTAGGTTCCCCCATTGAAAAAAAAAACACCTTTGCCTCTAGTCTGGTGGCAGATATAGTTTAGACCCTAAGAAAAAGAGAATCCTTCTATCATGATGACAAGCCATAGCATCTGCATGAGTAAATAATGCTATGAGATAAGCATGGTTCTATATATATTAGGTTGAATAAAATATAACCAGTGCTTATAATTGTAATTAATTGAATCTCCTCTTCGCAAGTCAATCAATTAAGTGTCATTTAAAAAAAAAATGGCAAAAAGAGATTAAGAAAGAGAGCAATACAGGATAAAAGTCTAGAAGATTTTTCCAAAATTTGTCTGTGATAGAAATAGCAATGCAGCATCTACATCTGAAGCTCATCTTAAAAATAATAAAAAAATCCAACAAATTGAGTCTTTTCATCACATATTCATTTAAAAAAAAAGGCCATGCCACCGATTTCTTTAATAACACTGAACTTTTAAGTTGAAGGTAGCATATAGAGAAATAGTACATATATCAACTTACGATGCAAGTTCTTTTGAATCTCATCCCAAGTGAGATTAAAAGTATAAATTCCACTACCCTTTTTAATATCTGGGAAAGTAGAAATACGGTCACTGAAAGGTGAATTTGTTACTGTAGTATCATCCAGAAGGTCAGGAGAACTCATGCATATCAGAATTCGATCTTGTGTTACTTGAACATCGCAATCAATTACATCTGCACGGTCAATAACTGCTTTCTGATAAGCCAGGTCAGTACAGTCTGGGTAGTCTCCGCTAGCTCCATGATTTGAGATAATTAAAGGTTTTCCTGAAGCACATAAAAATGAAAAGATTAGAAGAAAGTTTTGTCATAAGTAACACAGTTGTCAAAACAAATAGAGGCACATACAATAGAAAAGGTTAGCATACCATGATCAATGCTGCTTTTGTTTATATGAGCAAAGCAACCTGCAATATAGAGATGCATGTCAATGTTTTTTTTCCCAAAAAAATTCTAATCAGCATACAAAAATTGTAGTTTTAGTTAAATCAGAATATACACGAGTAAAAATCAAAAACTGATATACACTGAATACAAATGAAAGCAACACCTTCGAAGAAGTTCGTAGCAGTTAGTTACCTGTTTGTTTCCTGATACACATCGTATTAGGGCTAGCTTGCCAGAAAACAAGTTCTTACAGTTATAAACTTTACAGAAGAAGAGAAAAATACTCAACCTCCGTGACAAATTGGTATCAAATAGATAATAAATATATTACTTGTTTCCAAGCACCAGAACAATTTAATGATGATGCTATAAAAAAGCTTTCAATAATTATGGTTTGGTGAGAAACCAGGCTCATGCATGGTGTCTAAAAATAGTTCTTCAATTCCATAAGTACTTGTGGTGTTCCACTTTGCTAAGCGGAGCCATAACTAGAAACATCAACACTCAAGTGCTAAGATTTTGTAACCAAATAAGGGTGCTTGGAATTCATAATGGAATAGGAAAACAAATCTTTTAATGGTCTGCCCTTGATTGATGACACTGATTTTCTTTTGCTGACAAATATTGTTGACGCCAAGTCACCTTCTTCAAGCGCCGGAGAAATAGACGTCCTCTCGACGGGCTCCTGCAAGAAAAGTCCCCGGAGACTGGATGTTCCGGTGGGAACCCTCCGATGCTCAAGTCAGTCACTTGGGAACAGGTGAGAACTCACTAGCCGAAGAAGCTAGAGAGAGTTAGGGTTTCACTAGCAAGAAGACTAGAAAACCTTGGTTTTTCGGATCCCACTTACAGTGAAGGTGCGGCCTTTTATACCTGCTCGAAGATCTGCTTTCCGTCCAAAAAATCACTGATTCTGGGGTGCCCCGTCTGGTAACGGACAAAAAGGCGAGGCTTGACAGTGACGGGTCGTACTGTCATCGTGTGTGTCGGAGGTATCCTACATTACTTGCCAGTACGGTCTCACAGGTGTCCGGCAGCGGGGGTTGCATTTGGTGCGTGCCGTCGCTGGATGTGACCGCGCACAGCTACAAGTGGTGGTGGATTGTACTCCGTAACGAGGCATGGTCATGCACAGTTGAGCATGTGCAATGAGCCATGCGCCATTATGAGGCATGGCCACTCGCAGCCACGGGCGTACAGCGGGCCACGTGAGCGCTCCAGGTGGCCTGAAGATATTGCTTGGTTCAGAGGCCAGTCCATGCACTGAGCGTCGCTCCTGCACCCGAGACCGGAGGGGAGTCTCGGGGTTGAGATGTGGTGCCCTCACCCCGAGACCGAGGGGGTCTCGGGGGTGAGATGTTACTTGCACCCGAGACCGGAAAGAGGTCTCGGGGTTGTAATGCAGTGCCCTCACCCCGAGACCGGAGGGGGTCTCGGGGGTGAGATGTTACTCGTGCACCCCGAGACCGGAAAGAGGTCTCGGGGTTGTAATGCAGTGCCCTTACCCCGAGACCGGAGGGGGTCTCGGGGGTGAGATGTTACTCGTGCACCCCGAGACCGGAGGGAGGTCTCGGGGTGTAATGCAGTGCCCACCCCGAGACCGGAGGGGTCTCGGGGTACTCGTGCACCCCAAGACCGGAGGGAGGTCTCGGGGTTGTAATGCAGTGCCCTCACCCCGAGACCGGAGGGGTCTCGGGGGTGAGATGTTACTCGTGCACCCCGAGACCGGAGGAGGTCTCAGGGTTGTAATGCAGTGTCCTCACCCCGAGACCGGAGGGGGTCTTGGGGGTGAGATGTTCGGGTCTTACCGGATGCAAGGTGGAGCTAAGGGTTGAGTGACACTTTGGAGATGCGAAGTGAGTCCTCGAGGCAGACACTTGGCGAAACTGACACTGATATCGGAGGATTAGGAGGTTTCGAGGCCAAAGGGATCTCCGTTAGCTGCCGTTGCTGTTTATTCTAACGGTGTTGAATCAGCCACATCAAATATGATAGTGCAAATGTTCATATGTTCTCTTATATAACAAGTGGGATTAAAGTTCATTGGTTCCTGCTATGTTACCAAACACAATTATGCACACACACACATGCATGTTTTAATGGCAGACATATCATCCCCGACATGATCTCTGGCAATGGAATAGACCTTGCAGAAAGGACTAGGGATGGCAACGGCCCGGGGATGGCCCAGGGCGGCGTATACCGGTCTCCGTCCCGTTAAGAAAAACATTCTCGTTTCCCGTCCCGTTAAGCCATTATAGTTAACAGGCGGGGGCGGGGACACCCAACCGGATAAACGAATACCCACTGGGTATCCATTTGGCCGTTTACATAAAAAAAAATAAAATTATTTTATTAAACTTATAATTTATTATAAAATTTTAAAAAAATACTAATAAAAAAATTTGATGGAGCTCTTTGAATTAACTTCTAACAACTGCCCATTTCCTCTTTGAATTAACTCTCCCTCAATCTTGACTTGCTGAGTTTATTGAAAGTTGAAACATTTGATGCTCTATTATTATTTTTATTTTTAGAAGTAAAAATAAAGTCTTCAAAATGAAAGCAAAGGAGTTTACAAATGACATTTAAAAAAAGAAAAAAAATTCCCTCTTTCTTGGATAAGAAAGAAGAGTTCGAAAAGTGAGAAAGGAAACAACTAACAAGAAGAAAATAAAGATTTCTAATGCAACAACTGCAAAAAAAAGAATACATTCAAATTTCAAAGGAAGCTAACAATAAGCCAAGGATGTTATTAAAGGCATTTTTAAGAAAACTTTATTTAAAAATAAAGAAATATCTTTATTTAAAAATAAAGAAAAGCAATTAAGTGAAGTTATTACTAACGGGGACGATGATGGGTAAATGGGATGGGGCGGAGAATACCATCCCTGGACTGTTTACCTGTTTAGCCGTTAATGAGTAATCCCCCTTACCCATTAAACCGTTTAGATCGAAAATTCTCTGACCCGTTAAAAATGGTACCGACCGGGTAAACGACCAAACGGGGAAAGTTGCCATCCCTAGAAAGGATGGGATAAATTAATCAATGAAATGATGATGTAGGTGGGTATGCCTTTATGACAAGATCCACTATGTGATACCCCATATTTAGTTCTACATTGGATGAGAGATGAATGTATTATGTGCTTAAACTCAAGTCCACTTGTTACCTATTAACATCCACTCGAGTTTTTGGGCCACATGGTTTCGGTCAGCTAACGAAGTTGATTGGACTAACGGTAGACTTAGGGTGTTACAAGGTATCAGAGCCGACCCGAGTGTACGAAAGTTGGTGGCCGGGCATGAGGAAAGGGCTGTTCATGGGGAACGATGGTGGAGTCACGCCATGGCGTGGAGCCACCCTTGCGGCATTAATGACCCGACTCGGAGTAGATTTTGGCTAGCTTGTGGCGTGCGATGAGGACATCACATTATAACATGGAAAGATTGTGATACCCCACATTTAGTCCCATAATGGATGAAAGAGGAATGCGTTATATGCTTATAACTTAAGTCCACTTGCTACCCATTAACTTCCACTCGAGTTTTTGGGCCACGTGGTTTCGGTCCGCTAACGAAGTTGATTGGACTAGTGGTGGACTTGGGGCATTACACACTCAATGCCCGAATAGCTCCAGACTCCATAAGCAGTACATCAGCATATGGATGTGATGGTTTCATAACGAAAAACATAAATTAAATATTAAAGGACTTAATGTTTTAGATAAAAAGAATTGCATGGGAAGAGAAATCTGGAAATATTTCCCCATCCTCCTGTCTCTTTGTAAAAGGAGGGAAAAGGGAGGAAAAACTTCGAGTTCAGATATGTTTAACTATTTCTCCCATATTGATCTCAATTGACAACCTAATTGATATCAAGGTGGACCAAATCATCCTAGTTCACTTACTTCATCATGACATGGTCTGCACATAGCCAAAGTTCCTGATATCATTAGGGTTATTTAGCTATTAGCCAACATTAAAAGACATCAGTGCTTGTAGGATCATCATCATTATAAATGAAAAATGAAACAGTTAAATGGAGTTCTAGCATAATGTGATAGGAAGGATAGTGGATAATTTATCGATAGAAGGTGCATTATGTTGAAGTATCAATTTCTATGACTGTCAGTTTGAACCTGCTTCTCTTGTCTGAAGATGAAATCAGTGTCAGAAAGTGTGGCACTACATAAAACTCAGATGAGAGGGAGTTCATTAGAAATTGGAGAGACAATGAAAAATTAGCAACCAAATATGATGATAGCCCTCTTAGTTATGAGTTATGACCTTTTCTAGGTGGTAGTATTTTTCTAGTGGAGCAATAAAATCTTATGCAAACAATATTTAACATGGTCATGAATAAAATTTTAATATTAAACAAGAGCAAATTACCTATAGCCTCTGATGGAGTTATGGGATAGTCTGTCAGCACACCATCAACAGAGAAGATCTCATTGTCAATGAATTTAAGATATTCAGATAAAGGATCATAACTGTAATTGTAGCTAATAATATTGTCGTTTGCAAAGTCCGCCGCAAAGATTTCCAACCCTGCTTTATGGACATCCATGACGATCGAAGTGTAGTGTTGTAGATAATTATCAGGTGTCACAGGCCAAATGTAATGCTTGGGGACAAGAATTCCAGAGGCAAAGGTCTTGATAAACGTAAGATTTTTCAACAGTGAACTATATGTTTGATTTGTAGATGGTTCAGTATCACCTTCATTAAGAAAGCTAAAAACAAGCTTTGTCTTGCTTTGTCTAAATCTTTCTTTTATGCTTCCGAGAAAACCCACCTCTGGTGAGGAAATATAGTTCACAATATGACGCTTTGACACAGAAAGCACATAAATTCTCATGTTTAAATTGTGCTGCCTGTAGAAAATATCATGCTGCATAGCACACGAAAAATTTGAAATAGTTAGTTTGAATTATCAAGTAAAAAATTTTACATGGAGAAAGAGTGCCAAATCATGCAGGAGAAACCAATGTGTCTCCATAGTTATACCTGTACATTCAACCAGAGACCAAATGGTCTAAATTGTGTTGCCACATCATCAACGGAAAGGATACCTAAGGTGCCATCAAATACATAGGTCCGAGAATAAATTGGTTGCATCACTGCTCAAGTTGTAAAGGAAAGTGAGCGTATTTCTATGCATGCAAAACTATTGCAGAAAGCAGTAACTTATAAAAAATACGGTTCTAAGTTTGCTTTTATGGTAACTTAACAATCACAATCAATCAAAATAGCATTTAAACAGGAAGAGAAAATATAGGCAGACATTTTCAACTTTTTTGTATCAGTGACATGCAAAAACCATCGATTTAAGTTACCTACCATGGATTACAGACTTTATGTTAACCACTTGAAAAACAATTTAACAATTCAAAATCAATGGACCATTGAAATTTATCATAAAAGCATTAAAGATGATCTAAAATATGAAAAATTCCTAGAAACCAGTATTCATGTATTTTTGTAGTCCCTAGCCCAAGCATCAAGTGGTGCAAAAATAAATGTTTTAAATAGTGCACACCATGTATTACCATGATTTGATCATCAAAACCTAGTGTATTTGAATCTATCCAAGTTTTAAAATGTGCAAATCATGATGAATAAAGTGAATTTCAATTAATGCACTGTCTTATATTTTATCATACTAGGATAATTGTTACCATTCATTTTTGTACTCACTTATGCATAGATTAGAGACTATCAAATTATGTGAATTTTGGTTTCTCAGCATTTTTTTTTGTAGCTTAAATCATTTTAAACGGTATGGATCTTCAATTTGGATATTCAATCATTGATCTCAAGATCATTCAATCTTTTTATTAGCCAATCTTGATGATTAGAAATGCAAAAATTAGAACCAGCATTTAGAACCAGCATTTCCACAATAATTTTTCACTCAAGCTCCACGGCACTATAGCCTCTAACCATTATCCAGAAACCATCATAAAACTTACAAAGAATATCAGATATCTAGCCATCCAAGAGAATTTTCTATAATTGGATTATATCTACAAGACAAAGGATCATCGACATACCATCACCAATTCCATCCTGCTGGCTGTAGCAGAACACTGGCAACTAGATGGCATGCTGCAAAAAAACCCATAGGTCTCAAAATTTTTGGGCTTTGATCATCATCAAAAGAGCATCTTAAATATGTTGTTGTTTTGGTTACACCTCTTCTTCAACCCATGCACAATGTCTGATGACACTATTTTTGTCGTATCTAATACAATCAAAAAAACATGTTCTTTTCTTTGAATTCCAAGGAAAGATGATGCAATTTTTAGGTTAAAATTCAAGTTCCCTATGCCTTTTTTCTTAACACGATCTACCTATACTTTTCCTCTTAGCTCTTGATTCTAGCCTTCCTAGAAGAAATGATTTTTCAAACTTCCAATCTTATGGAGACTTTTGAGAATCCTACAGTTTTCTTTTCTTTTTTCCCTTTTTTTTCTTTCTTTTGTGTGCATGTATTTGTGGGGAAAAGAGGTGGGGCTGCTGCCTAGATGGTACTGCTGCTATTGAACTTCACCTCATTTTGGTTGAAATTACTTTTGATGAACAGTGATATTGATATTGATCCTAATTAAATCATTTTCTTTTTTACATCAGTAATCGTAATTCATATTTATAAAGACAACATAATCATCTTATTCAGACTAGTTAAGCTGGTTCTTATGAGGCCCAGATGGATTTTGTAGGAAGCACCCTGTGCTAGATCCAAATCTTTCCAGAATACTTTGTCATTCTTCCTAGCTGGCTCCTTTCTGGTGTTGGCCCCCTCTTTTGAATCACTTGCAGAAGATGCAAATGTACTAGCTGCAGACATATGCATTTCATTTTTATATTTTACGTAGGCTTTCTTCTGGCCTTCAAATTTGATGTTGTCCATAATTTTACATTCTTGGATCAACATTTGCATACATTGTGATCTTTCTGAATTTCCACGAAAGAATTTTAGCATGATAAGGGTTTTAGTCATCAAGCCTTTATCTTCTTCCCTTAACGGACATCATTCTGATCATAAAAGACTTTCCATGAAAGAATTTTAGCACCCCCTCAGTTTCTCAGACCGTTCCTGCAAATCTTGCTACTAGTTGATCTTCCTGAAACGCTTTTGGATGGTCTTGGTGTTGTTCATTCCAACCCCTTTCGGTTTGATATTAGGCTCTGACTTCTTATTGGTATGGTTTATTTATCAACAAAATATGCCTTAAATAAGTAATTCATAAGGGTGCCAAATGCCAACTGGCTGAGTACGTAAAGTAACTTAGTATGGATACAAGAGACCTGGGTTTGATCCTAACTCCAACCTGAAGAGTTTCCTCCCATCCTAGTTCTCAAAAATGTAATCACATGGTGCTTGCATATCATCAATCATACTCCTAGATCATCATGTCAAATGAACTATAGAAGCCACCCATTATCCAGCCACATGGGTAATCTGATTTTTAGCCTACCAATCTCTTGATATATGACACATAATGATCTTTTTTGTAGGAAGGGATGGTTGGGGAGGGGAAGTGTGGATAGCTTTTCAGAAATAATAGTAGTAAACTATTGTTGTGTAATCACATATGGTTAATCTCATTTGTTGCCCTCACACTCAAACATAATATTTTATAAATTGTCTACATCTGCATATAAATTTCAGCATATACAAATATGCTGTGCAAGATTTATTTTATGCTCGTTTAGGTGTGTAAGTGCTACAATCATATATTGATTTCATATCCTAATTAAAAGCAGCTCTTAGAATGTGATAACTGAACTGGCCCTATATTGGTTGACTTAGCTGACTCGACCCAGTTTGGGCATCTAGCTCCCCTCACCCACAATTGATCCACCTGATTGATCGTGCATTCCCATGATGATCAAGATGCTGCATAGAACTTTAAGATACCTAGGTACCCACACAAAATGCCTCCCCTTGCCTCCTAAAACCCCGATTATCCTCAGTCCTTGGTGACATGGAATCACATTCTTCGCCTCCGATCTGAGTTGCCACCTGTTGACCATCTTACTCTCCCTCTCTCGTTGAGGGTTGAGATCATAAGCCATGAAAAAGACCACAGGTTTAACCCTTGATCCCTTGCTCTTAATCAATCCTCCCTTTTGTGTGATGGTTGTTGGCCAAGACTGGAGGCCGTCCAACGAGGACCTAGATCCTCAATCCCTTCCTCACTCCTTTCCCTCCTTCAATCGTGACAGCCCCTCCCCTTGGTTGATTGCGACAGTAGGGGAAGGCCCCTGCTTTCCACTACAGGGCCTCCCTTGTTGCTTCACTGCTCCGTCGTGAACCCCCCATGGCTCGGTTAGACTCAGCTTCCTTTCTACCTTGCCCCTGGCTAACCAGTTATCAGCTAAGCAAACTACCAGCCGGCCATGTACAAGAACAAGGGAAGACCGCTATTTCCTTGTCATGGGGCCAGCTAGGTCTTGCCATGGGCTTGACCCTTTGGCTAGGCTTTTCAACCACTGGAAGGACCCACAAGGGCCCCTCCACCACCCTATGGCTGGGTCTCGAACCTTCAAGGGCCCCACAAGGAGATGGAGGGGTCCTCCATCGTGTTGTAAATTCATTGCAGGAGCGACCTTGCAATCTGACTCCTCAACCACAAGGTACCTCTCCCCACCTTCCTCTAGATGTTGATCCAGTCATCGGTCATCTTGATCCTCTCCCTAACACATGCCTTGTACTCTAGACCCTGAACACCTTGGACTTGGACCTCGATTCTTAATTAATTAAATTGCTTATTTCAAATTGATGATGGTGCTATCAATGTAGGTAGACGACAATCGAGTTCGACTTGATTCAAAGAAGTAGGACTTGCTTCTGATTAATGTAAGAATCTGCATGTTTTGTGTTGAAAGTATTTGGATGAGTAATTAAAATTACATGTATTATGATATTATTTGATATTGCATACATAGTATACATGATGAACTTTGTATGTATGCACGCATGAGCGCGCGCACACACGTGACCAACTTGATGTAACACAACATAATTGAGTTGACACGAATTATGGACTACGGGACTGGTCGTGTATTGAGGAAAGCCTTGCCATAAACAAGAACATAGTGCTATACATAGCCTCGCCAAGAACAAGAATGTGGTGCTATGAAAAGCCTTGCCATGAGCAGAAAAGCCTTGCCATGAGCAGAAACATATAATATGAAGAGCCTCACCACAGGCAAGAACATGGCATTGTGAATAGCCAGCCATGGGTAGAAGCTTGGTGTTGTGGAAAGCCTTGCCATGGGTAAGAGCATGGCAATGTGATGCTGACACTGGCTAAAGCATAATCATGGTTAGTCCAAAGTCAATCAAGCCCATTTGATGATATTATGTCTTTATCTAAAAAGTTGATGTTCGCATGTAATTAATATACTAAGCTTGACATGTAATTGATATATAATTTGGATACTGTATAATGGGATTATGCATAGTAAGATGATTATACTTTTCTATTGCTTATATTTTATCTGATCATGCTATTCTGATCATGTTGATCATACATTTTTAGGAGTCTTACCAAGCTATTTAGCTCACTGCAGTTTTTTCAAATTGTCTTCACAGTCTGTGGATGGCTAACATGCAATGGGATTTGGGATGGTCTAGAAAGTGTTGCCTCTGATACTGCTATGAATAAATAAAGAAAAGGAAAAGTAATCAAACTTTTATCATTTAGTATTGAAAAATGTCTGTTTAGTTTTTATTGGATGAAGAATATTATCATTATTGCTATTATATGATTGAATTTTTCCAGCAGGGCTAGAATGTTCTCTAGGAGTACACTCTAGAGGATGCACAATAGTGTCACGAGCAAAGTCTTTTACTGTACTAGAGTCATGACACAAACTAACACTTGCTCCTCAAGTTGTATCGATATGAAATGATTCTGTCATTCAGTATAACTTCCATCTAGGTCCTCCATTGTTTCTTCATCTTTCCAAATGACCACTAATTTGATTGGATTCCTTTGTACAAAGGATAACTCTTGGGTAACTTGTAGATGTCCAAATTATTGAATTGATATCCATCATGATGATCTCCATAGTTGCTTCTCTTAATTATCTAGCAAATTATTCCTTTCTACCCCTGCCGTTTAATCTTAACCTTGCATCCTCAGTCAGCTCCACTCATGCCCTATGTAATATCAACTCAGGTATAAGTGCCAAATGCAGGTAGATGTCTTGGTGTAAAGTCCTTTCAATCCCTAAAAGTTTGGGTATATGGCCGCTGCCTAAGTGTTACAATGTGATAGATTGGCAAGGGCATGTCTTTGAAGGGATAAATTAAGAAAAGGCACCTGAACAAGGTGCAGATTTCATTGTGCTTTTGTGTGCGTGCATGTGTGTTTTCCCCTTTGGGGGGGGGGGGGGGGGGGGGGGTTTGGGTTTATATTCTAATTTCCAGCTGTCAACTTATTCTAGTGTTGATGATGATGGATCTTGCAACAAAGAGTTCTTCTGATACTAAATGTGTTCTTTTTCAGCTTGCTTCTCAGTAATATAATTGATGCCACGCATCCTCTTCAAACTTTTATTGCTCATATTCAGGCTCGATGATAATTATGATTTTACACCTGCCTTCTATAAATTTCTTTTAGATATACATGATATTTGATCACTAGACAAAAAGTCTCCTTGTGATATTCCTGTTTAAAAGATAGTTTTTTTTTCTTTTTCTTTACTTTGGGGAGGGGGAGGGGGAGGGGGAGGGGGAGGGGGGGGGGGGTGATATGTTTGTTATTTTGTACAATAGAGATTTGTTGACAATGATCTGGATGGCTAACCTCATCTCTCCACATACTCCCTCTGAAGCTGACATCATGTGATTTTCTTTCTTTTTTTTTTTTGTCTGTCCATTATAACCATAATTCTCCTTGATTTTGCTGTGCTAATTTGAGCCTGCAAGATACAGGCATGATATAAAAGGTACATACACTAGTAAGCACATATTGGTCCATGCCGATTCCAACCGGCAAAGACCAAAACCAGCATAGATCACACTGACCCAGGAACAAGGTTGGGCATGTGACCAGCAAGGAAAGGCAAGGCACAGAACACCATCGAATAGCTACAACACATCATACCGCAATCCCCTTTTTATCCCTATAAAACTTCCCTAACATTAACATTCACCCCTTTGATGCCCCATCAACTAAAACATCAATGCATAACATTCATGATTAGGCGTCAGGCCTATTCATGAATTTAGATTATCATTGCATCTTTAATAAGTATAGAAAGGAAAAGAACGACAAAAGGAAAAACATTCACAAGAATCCATATAGCATTAAACAGAGAATGCAAATCAATGTATTGATAAAAAGAAATTCTCATGCACACTAACAAAAGGAAAAAAAATTATCCTTGATAATTATTTGAACATTTTAACAACAGAAAATGACAGTAGCCATCTCAAATATCTAGTCCTCTTAATTTCTCTAACTGGTAAGAATTGCAGTCATACATCTATATGAGAAAGTGTTGCAAAATTCAAAAAGTTGTGCTAAGAAAACTTTTCATTTTAGAAGTTTGGTTCCCATTTCATGTTCGACTTCTTTCTAAACAATTAGGAGTTCATACATGTGATTTCATAAGATTGACTTTCTTCATTATTGAGAGTTTATGTAAGTGATTTTGCAAAATGAGATACAGAACCACGTGAAGTGTCAACATAGTTAACAAAACTAAGATGGAAAATTTCTAATTCGACACCTTCAAGTTGCAATTAATTAAGAGAAGAGTGTAAGAAACCAAAAATAACACTTCTTCTTCACTTACATCCAACTGCCTGCGTTAGATCGGTCAAGTTAAAGTCCACAGAGAACCAGCCTGGCGTAGACACGCCATTAACCGTGTAAACCTTATTTCTGCCAGGATAAACAGTTGCAATGGTAGTGCAGTTGTCCATATTTATATTCGGTAAACAAATCCCAACATTATCCTTTGTTAATTGTACGTCGCACCAAACAATCGTATCAGATAAGCTATTAAAGACTGCAAACTGGTAGGCATATAAACTGGAATCAGGAAAGAGTCCTGAAAAGCCTCCCCTAGCTATGACTGCAGGGGCAGTACCTGCCATATGGAAAACCGGTTGTCAGTTTTCAAGAAAGCACAGATCGAGAAGCAAGAAATGTGAAAGAAGCAACATAGAGGAAATTCAAATTCAAATGCTTTTCCCATCTAAATCATAGATATAATTCACAAAAAAAAAAACTGTGAATTGCTTCTATAATCAGGGAAAAAAGGCAGAACCTTCTATCAGTTTTTTTTTAGGAAGATTCTTGTTCGCCAGTCCGTCAAAAACATTTGATTAGCCAATTTTGATGGATTCAAAAGCAAAAGAGGTTCCTCAGTGGCATGTACTTCTATTAGCATAATGAATAATGTTAATATATATTTTTCTAATACCAACTTAATCCCCCCTTTCAATTCCCCACCTTTCAATTCCCCAAATAAGCTCATAAAAGTTCATGAACAAAAAAAAATAATCCAAAAACTGAAGCCCCTTAAATATCTTCACTACCAAGGACTGAACATTAAGGAGATTCCACCATCCCCAAAGAATCTCTTCATGGAATCCTAAAACAGTAACTTACACTTTTCTCTGTTTTTTTTTTGGGTTGGGGGGGGGGGAACAAGATTCAAAGAACGGGAAGGGGAGAAAAGAAAAAGGGAGAAGAAAGTAAAGAACTTCTTTTATCTCTACGCGACGAAACCAAAGCAACCAAAGCAACCAAAGAACCGAACCTCCAGGCAGGGGGAGGGAGGGGGAGTGCGTGCGTACCGTTCAAGGTCAGCCAGCGCGAGGAATTGGAGTTCTGGGCGCTTACAAGACCCAGGTGCTGCACTGCCAGAAGGAATGCAAAAAAGAAGAAGGACATCTCCCAGCCCGAGCTCCTCCCCTTCATTGCCGTCGCCAAACCAAAGAGAGAGACCATGGAATGGGTTCCTTCTCTCCGGCTGAAGCTCCAAAGCTGGCACGATAGGAGGAGAGAGATGGTGGGGTTTTCCTTTTTTTTCCAGGTCAAGAATGATTGATTGCTTTTTCTCTGAAAAAAAAAATAATATACACAAGCTCTGCGGATTTGCCTATTTGTTTTTTTCTAACAGAAGTCTTGTTGACTGCGGAGATAAGGTATTAATTATTGAGGTGGAAAAAAAATCGTATTTTAATTTTTTATATCGCTGTTCCCATCTGGCGGCTGGAGCCGAGCTGTTGGCGTGTGGAAGGATATTGATGAGAGATCCTGTGACCGTTGTCTTTAAGGCAGCGTTTGATAGAAAAAATATTATATATAAATAAATATATAAAATAAAATTATTTTTTAATTATCTTTAGAGATATTTTTGATTATTTTATTGATCATATTAAATATAAAAAAATAAATTTATAGAATAATTTTTTTTACTCTTATTTGAAGGGATAATTAGCTATTCCTATAATTTTTTAAGGAATAAATTGAAGGGATATCCCATGGTTAATCATGATTAATCATGGGATATCCTTTGATTAACTTTATTCCCAACTATCTCTTATAATTATGATTTTTAAAAATAAGAAGAGATATTCTTTAACTTTTAGAAATAAGAGGAGATATCCAAAGGGGTTGTGTATCGGAGCTTGGGGTGCGGCAGCCACGCTTACATTGGAATGGACCATATTTAATGGCATGTAGTTTAACTTTATTCACTATAATTATTTGCCGCTATATAAAGGGGTTGTGTATAGGAGCAAAGCTGTACACACAAAGTGCATATTTTTAAATTCTTCATAAATCATCTTATATTTATAGTTTTTTTTCATGATTACATTATTTTTTTCCCCTTTTTCACACATCTAATTAATGGACAAAAGAATTTATGTTTATTTATTATAAGATAATAATATAATGACTCTTATCCTATAATAATTCTTCATATCCATTTTACAGATTGATATGTAGTGCTGTTTAGTTTAAAAAATTAAAATTAATTAATGTTATTTTTATGCAGCAAATGTAGAAAGAAAAATTTAAGAATAAAAAATTTTTAGTACCAGTATTGCATGAAATCAATATAGCTTCACGAGATCCAATGATCTTTTATTTTTTTTTAAAAAAATATAATTTTATTAAAATTTTTATATTTTTCATATTTTTCTTTGATTATTTTATAGACCGGCATGCAGTGCTGTTTAGTTTAAAACATTAAAATTAATTAATGTTATCTTTATACAGCAAATGTTGAAAGAAAAATTCAAGACTTAAAAATTTTTCGCATTGATATTGCACGAAATCATCTATAGCTTCATAAGATTGAATAATCTTTCTACTTTAAAAAAATTAAAATTTTTTTATTTTTTTTATACTTAGCATAACTTTTAGTAATTAAATTCGATTTGAATAGAAGTCATGATAAAAAATATTTTTCCTTGTGTTTATCCTAAAAATAATAAAAAAAATATAATATGATAGTACTTTTAACACTTCTATGTTAAAAACACAGCTATCATTGGCACAAGATTATTTTTAATTAATAATAATTTTATAATATAAAAATGATGGGACATCAAAATATAAAAAAATCTTTCAACTCTTCGTTAGGAAGGCTCAAAATACAAAATACAAAACAATTTTTAGAAATAGTATACCTTTTGTTAAATATTTTTATATATGCTGCTAAATTGATACTTCATAAATTTATACTTCACTATGGATATTTTTAATTTATTTTAAATAATAGACTGCATGTAAATAATTATACTTAACAAATTTCTTTTTCTATCTACACCAATATTTCAACAAGTTTCTCCTATATAATGCAAGAGAATTTGAGCAAGCTCGCTAGGTCGTGGACATTTCTATGTCCATAAAAATTTTGATATATTAAGAGCTAATTGGTGCATCAATCACACCCCCATATCAAGGCTCATTGTCTTTATGGTCTAGAAAGTATCTTTATCATGGGAAAGTAGTTCCGCAAACCTATCATCAGCCACTGGACTTCCAGTTCACACGGATAAATTTGAATTAAATGATTAAAAAAAAAACCACGGGATCACGGGGTTGGTCTGCACCTATGAATTAAATGAAAAAAAAAAAAAAAACTCACGGCCTCACGGGGTTCGCCTGCACCTCGCCATCTACAAGGCGTGTCAAAGCCACGAGCACACGCAATCGACTTCGGCCGGAGAGTTCTATTTGCACCCCAAAAATTGCTATCTACGCCTTCCAAACTTTTTTAAAAAATTTATTTTTTTTAAACTATCCTTCCCTCACTTTTTTTTTTTTTTTTTAACTACCCATCCCTCAGCATCAAAGAAAACAAATCAAAATATTAAAAATATTAAATTTTTTTGATATTTTAAAATTTATTTATAGAAAAAGTAGTTAAAAATAAAATTTTAAAGTCGGAAGAATTTATCGGAGCTAACGTGAGGAAGACGTCGGAGCGAATAAAAAATAAAAAAAAGAAAAAAATAAGAATTTTAAGAATAATTTAAAAAATTAAAAAAATAGAAATGTAGAGAGTAATTTTTACGGTGCAAATAGAAGCTCGGCCGGACCTCCCTGGGCTTCCACGCGGAGCTGAACGCGGAGCCGAGCCGTGAGATGGGATCGGCGAGCTCGTAGCAGCGGTCGTCCCTCCGGTCCACCCGCTACGTGACGACGTACAGCTTGAGCCGGCGGTCCGAATACCGACGGCCACCCGTCGCTCGAAGTGTGACGCTGGTGGATGGGTCCCAGGCGGGGCCCTATTGGTAGAAACGGGGCCTTTGGACGAGTTGGCAGATTAGGCGGTCCCGCCCTTATCTCATCTTTAAGTAATTTTAGCCCCTGGTGTCCGATGGATTTGCTCGAATGCCACCCCACTCCTTCCTCTTCTCAAAATTTTCCCCCCATTCCTTCCATCGTCTAAAATACTCAAGTCCTATCTAAACAAATGAATTAAATTAAATTAAATTAAATTAAGGTTTTATAATATTTATAGAAATATTTTGACATATCAATAAAATTAAATATAATAACTATTTCTAATCATTTTTTTAAAAAAAATTTATAAATGATATCTTAAGAATAAAATTTATAAATGATTGTTTTTTTAAAAAATTAAGTTTTAGATAATCAAATAAAAAATTTTAGTTTTAAAATTTTTGTTTAAACTTAAATTTTATCGAAACAAATATTACCTAAAACGATTTAAAAAAATTGATATATTAAAAATTGGCATTCTCGCATACTGAGATATGAAGCTATTTAACATAATTATAAAATTAATCATATAAATAATAAGAAAACATGATTAATTTCATGAATTCATCGAACCCAATTGAAACCTTCGATCTTTTAGAACACCTGAAGCAAGCAAGGGCTTTGAACGTGCCTTGACTCAAAAAAGTTATCTAACAAAAACAAGTTAGATAAAAGAATAATCATTACAAACAAATAACATACCAGGTCACAAGTTATTATTCAATGACCGTCTTTTTTTTTTTTTTTTAACTTCAATTAAAGATTTAAAAAAAATCTGAAATAGGGGTATTCTGGGAAAAATGCTAACATTCACCTCAGTCCAAAGGGCGGACCCGGTCGACTTGGTGTGATTTTGAAAGCTTGGCTCCCTGTCAAAACCAAAGGACGACTCCAGTGCGAGTCTTCGTGAAAGGGGTGACTCAACCAAGTCGACGTCACATCGTCCCTACTTAAATAATAAATAAATAAATAAGATGGAAATTATACGGCAAGGAAGGCAATGGGATCCCAGCGCTTGCCATCAGGTGGCGGGCGACGGTGGTGGGTCCGTCGCTCGGGCACGGATCGGGAGTTGGACCGCACCAAAAGCCGCGTGAAACCTGATGTGAACTCGAGAAAGCGACGCCGTACGACGGGGACCAATTAAGGAGGCAGACTTCCAAAAGGGCAGACTGGGTCCGGTTTTTAATTTTTAATAGTATGAAATTAAAGAGCAAAATTTAAATTTTTTTTTATGCTCTTAATCTTCTAATTAAAAAAAGTCTCGCTTACTGTTATTATGTAACTTTGAGACAGCATTTGGATGCTGAAATAAGACCTGAAATAGAATCTTATTCTAGCTTATTTTTTCAAACACTTAAAAAAAAAAAAGGAGAGTGAGCTTTATGAGACTGACTATTTTAATCAACTCTTTTTATTCCTATTCCTTATTTCATAGTACCCCATGAAATAGCTCCTATTTCCACTGTAGCTATTTCAGGAACACCAATGGAATTAAATTAAATAAATTAAATAAATTTATTTATTATATCATTTAAATAAATTAATTTATTTATTTATAATATAATTAAAATTAAATAAATTTATTAATTGAAAATATAAATTAAGTATGTTATTTTTTTCTTTATTATATAAAAAAATTATTAAGTATGTTCTTATATTATTTTTGAATAGTAATTAATTTATTACCTTATTATTAATAAATAATAATTTATTCAAGTCATTTTAAAAATAAAAATTAATAAATTTTTATTAGAAAGGGTATCTTTGAAATTTCAGAAAAATTCTTCATCTATTCCTACTGGAATACATATTTATTCCCATATCATCCAAACATCATTTGAAATAACACTGTATTAATTGCACTGGAATTACATGGAATACCAGATTTTGATCCAAACAAAAATTTGAAATAATAAAAGGAATAAGGTATTCTTATGGAATTCATATTTCTATTCCTGTAATAATTTTTTAATATCCAAACGCAGCCTAAAAGAATTAATGTAATCAAGTTTCTATCAATTCCTTGCTGCATGGCATCTAAACTATCTTTTGAGATGTCTATAGAGCTTAGATTCATCGTATTTGTCATGAAGCTAATTCTGCTAATGGTTCACCATTCTGACTTTTAAATCTAAAATTTAGATGATCTTTATTTATTTATTTTAAAATAAATTTTATATTTTGATTTATCTAAATTAATTCATACTAAACTAAAATAATCACTCGTTTGTATCATAAAAATAAAAAATAAAAAAATATTTCCGAGTGACTTGACTCCATTGAGCAAGCTCGCCACGGCGTTGCAATGGGTGACGCGCTTATGGCCTTTTGAATAGTTTATTAGATGATGTGATGGAAATATCCAAAAATTTGGCAGTGCGGGGCGCCCTTTTTCTGACCTAGAGAGCTCCTCTTTCCACAAGAAACTAATAGAAAATACCCATCCCTTCAATTCATGGAGAAACGTTGATTAGATGAACTTTGAAATTCCACAATAATACATGGTTGTCTTCAGTTCCCACGCTTAGGGGCAAGTTGGCCTTTCTTTTTTTGTTTTTGGAAAAAAAAAAAAAAAAAAAAAGCAGATGTTGATCTTTAAGCAGTTAGATGACCGATTCTTGGAGAAAGACTTTGCTCTTTCCACACTAAAAGTAGGTTTAGAAGAGTCTAACTTTGCTTTAATTCAATTAGCGAAAGGTTGAAAAGAATTTGAGATGGGTTGATAATAAGGATGCATTTTTGTTGTCTTTTATCAAGTTGGCCACTTCTTTGATGGATGGTCTTAAAATTCTAAAGATAATGTTTGAATTAAAAAATTTTAGAAACCACAATAATCTAAAATCGAGAAGACATCGACATTGAATTGCTACCTGCTTGATAACATTAATGTGAAAAGCTTACAAGCATCTTTTGATTAAGTCCAAACAATGATTGTTGACCAATAGAATTGAGCTGAAACGATTAAACTGTATCTTTCAATCAATTGTGTTTCATAAATATTGAATTGATTTTAAGCTTATAATGATTTTGACTATGAGGGAAGAATATTATTTGATAATTTTCAATAATTTCTGAGACTGAAGGGTGTTTGCAATAATTGTCACTTTAAAAAATAGAGTTGCTGAGAGTTTAACTCGTTAGCAGAATTTTCTGAAAGTTTCTAATATATTTAGTGCCTATAGTTACCATTTCCATATTATAAATACAGAGATAGATGACATTTACGAGGAATCCTAATTTCAAATCAAATAAAATTTATTAGCAAATTCTTATACTATAGGAGTAACCGTAAATTACCTTGAAAACTAGGGAGGAAAGAAAACTAGAAGGAAAAATAGGAGAGAAAATGAAATTTACTTGTTTGGATGGAGAGAAAAGTCGGGATGAAAGAAAACTAGAGGAAAAACAGATGAAAAAAAGTGGTGGGCCCACATAAAAGTTTTCTCTTCAAAACCGGAGAGATTTCGGAGAGAAAACTCAAAAGTGCTCTTTCTTTTTTTTTTTCATTCCAATATTGACCCTTTCAAAAAACAATCGATGCATTTTTTAATCATCTATAACAAGGATATTATTGTCATTGTAAATTATCAACTTTTCTCTTCTCTCTGTTTTCCTCTCATTCATCGAAACAGAAGGAGAGAAAATATTTTCTCTTTAATTTCTTTCCTCCAGTTTTCTTTCCTCCCACTTTTCTCTCTATCCAAACAGAGCATAAGAGTAGCTTCATAATTTACATCCTTCATACTTTTTTTTTTAATCTTCGCTCAAGCCTTTGTACCAAACTTATGTCAAGCAAGAGCAAGAACCTAGTTAATTCAGTCGCTTAATTGCCTGACTTATTTATAATTTTACTGTTTCAAGTTATAAAGATTTCTGATACGGCTGGCCGTTTCCCCTGGGTAGTATTATCTTTTGCGAGGTTTTCAAAAGTAATGATGTGACAACAAAACCCAAGACCTCCAGCACCGACCCCTAGTGCCGGCCTCCAGTGCCGGCCTCCAGCGTCGGCCTCCAGTGCCGGCCTCCAGCGTCGGCCTTCAGTGCCGGCCTCCAGCGACGGCACCAAAGACCGGCGCCCAGTGACGGCACCAAAGATCGGCGCCCAGCATCGGCACCAAAGACCAACTCCGCATTGGCACCAAAGATCGGCGCCCAGCGTCGGTCTCACAGACCCTCTACGTGTTGGCACCAAGGACAGGCGTCCAGCATCGGCCTTCGCATCGGCCCTCAGCACCGACCTCCAGTGCTGAGACTTTGGCTCTCGCCTCCGGCTCCGGCCTCCCGCGTCGGCCCCCAGCGTCGGCCTTCAGTATCTCCCACATACACAATGACTAGTCTCATGTAACCGATCCCATGATCTAAGGCCTACTGCCAAGCACCTCACTCACCAAAATCACGGGCAAGTGTTAGCCTGATCGGCAGTTACCGCTATAAGCGGCCCTTATCCAGCAACAGTCCAATGACTTGCCGTTCGGTGAGACATCATAACGGGACAGATCCGACGGTTCCAACAGAACGAGGTAAACGGGATCCCTGATAGATATAAAAGGAGGACCCGAGCTCCATGCAAGGGGACTCTCTCGCTGACATTCTCTTTAAGAATTTAACACAGAAATCATATCCCTGTTGGACGACTCACTGACTTGGGCGTCGGAGGGTCCCCACCGGAACCACCGGTCCGGGACTTTTTGCAGGCTCTAGAAGGAAGACGGCGACTTCTCTGCGCACGCAGCAATCCTAGCCTACCCGACGCTCATCGTACGTGATTCGGCCGCAACAGATTGGCGCGCCAGGTAGGGGGCCCAGACCAGGTCGAAAATTCTCCCTGGAACCCCTCCAATTTTGTAAAGGAAGCGATGGTGACTACGCGAGCACAAGAGGCTTCCTCCAGTCAGGCAGCCGGGCGCATCCCACGAGCTGAGCATTCGGAGGCCAATCTCCATGCTCCACCCCTTGCACCGGCAAGCCAACCCGACCGGCTTGATGTTCTAGCCCATCAGGTCCAGGATCTGATGACGATGGTCCGGGGGCTGCAAGAACATTATTTGGCTGCTGTAACTTAACCCCCTGTGCTGGACGAAGGGGTGCGAGGAACAGTCCAGTCTCACCAAGGAGGGACACCGCCTGAGGTCTCCCACCGCTCACCCCCCGAACCTCATCACCAAGGGACCTCGAAGCGACGACGGTCTCCCACCCGCCGCTCCGGTCGTTCCCGCCACCGACTGGAGGAAAAAGAGTCCAAGCGGGCACGTTCTTTGCATCGGCGATCTTCTTCAGTTCCTTCTTCTGATTCATCCCGAGGTGGCACTCCCCGGAAAACCACCCGTCGGGCTGAGCAAAGGCTTGACGAGTATCATCGACGGTTGGACGAGCTCAGCCGCCGGATCGCCGATCCTTACGCAGCGGAGTATGAGCGTCGCCCCCGCTTTCTCGCCATATCATGGAGGAACCGGTCCCACCCCGGTTCCGTCTCCCTCAATTGGATCCATATGATGAAACGACGGACCCCCTGGACCATCTGGAAAGCTACAAGGTCCTCATGCAGGTCCAGGGAGCGACGGACTCCCTCTTATGCGTCGCCTTCCCGGCCACGCTCTGCAAGGCGGCACGTGCGTGGTACTCCCGTCTGCCCCTACGCAGCATCAACTCGTTTCGGAAACTTGAGCGATCTTTCCTGGCTCATTTTGATGCCTGTCGAAAGATCCCACGAGTCGCAGATAGCCTCTTTGCTATCCAGCAGAAGAGTGACGAGACCTTAAAGGATTTCGTCGCTCGATTTAAGGAAGCATCGTTGGAGGTGTACAACCTGGAAGATTCTGTAGCCACCTTGGCCCTGAAGCGGGGACTTCGCCCATCCAGATTCGCTTACTCCCTGGATAAGAAGCCTCCGCGTTCCAACACGGAGCTTCTGAGCCGGGCACAGAAGTACATCCGCGCTGACGAAGCAGATTCTTCCAGGAGAGAAGTTGACAAGAACCCCGGTAATAAACCACCGCCTACTGATCACGCCGGTGCACGACCTCGAAAGCCCGAGCCTCCACGACGCTCAGATCGCCGACCACAGGCGCTGGTTCCTAAAGAGCAGTTCACTCCCCTCATGGCTCCCATCTCTCACATCCTACTGGAGATCGAGGAGGAACCTTATTTCAAGCGTCCGGCTTCCTTGAAGTCCGGGGCCCCCCGCAACAAGGAGTTTTACTGCCGGTATCACCGAGACTACGGTCACGATACCGAGGACTGCCGCCACCTAAAAAAGGCCATTGAGGAGCTGGTTCAGCAAGGTCACCTGGGAAAATTTGTTCGACGGGGAAATCTCCCCGCATCGGGTCCCCCGGTGCCTCTGAGTCGCCCGGCTAGTGTGGATAATACCCCAACTGAAAAGACCATAGCTATGATCTCCTGGGGAGTGGAAGGTGGTTCGAAGAGGCCGCGAGAGGGAATAGACTCTGTAATACCTTTCTTCGGAAAGGATCTAGATGGGGTAGTTAATAAACATGACGACAGCGTCGTGGTGTCCATGACTATAGCCAAACACCCTGTAAAAAGAATTTTAATTGATAGTGGGAGCTCTGTGGATGTCTTGAGTTATGAGGCTTTTGTTCGAATGAACTTATCAAGGTCTTTACTCCGGCCCGTTGCTACACCGCTAATGGGCTTCACGGGAGACTCAGTGAGCGTCGAAGGCGAAATTGCTCTCCCGGTCACGGCTCGAACTCCTCCATGTCAGAGCACCGTGGTCATAAACTTCTTGGTGGTCCGGGTCCCGCTGGCTTACAACGCCATCTTGGGAAGGTCGGGGTTGAATCTGCTGGATGCCGTGATCTCCACTAAGAGATTATTGGTAAGGTTCCCCACCAATGAAGGGATCGGAGAAATGAAGGGGGAGCAAAGCCCACTTCCGCCTTGCTACCATCTGTCTCTCAGCCCGCTGAACGCGGAGTCAGCGACAACCTCTGAGTCACTCGATCCTAGGGAGTTGGGAAGAAGGGGAGAGCCGGCAGAGCACCTTCTAACCATCCCCTTGGGTGATGACCCGACAAGGACTGTTCAGCTGGGGGCATTGCTCCAGAGGAGTACGCCATCAACTTCTTACTTTCCTGCGTGCCAACACTGACGTATTCGCATGGTCATCCTCGGACATGCCGGGCGTCCCTGAAGAAGTAATCACCCATCAACTTAACCTCAAGCCAGGGTGTCGGCCGGTTCGACAGAAAAAGAGAAACTTTGCTCCAGACAGACAGAAAGCTGTCGACGAGGAGATCCGCAAGTTAATGGCTGCGGGCCATATTCGGGAGGTCCACTACCCCGAATGGTTGGCTAATGTGGTTCTGGTCCGCAAGGCCAATGGAAGCTGGAGAATGTGCGTAGATTTCACCGACCTCAACAAGGCATGCCCCAAAGACAGCTTTCCCCTGCCTCGAATCGATCAACTGGTGGACGCTATATCCGGCCATGAGGTCCTTAGCTTCATGGATGCTTTCTCTGGATACAACCAGATCCGGATGAACCCGGCGGATGAAGAAGCTACCTCCTTCATAACTGAAAAGGGGCTGTATTGCTACAAGGTAATGCCTTTCGGGTTGAAGAATGCGGGAGCTACTTACCAGAGGCTGATGAACAAGGTCTTTGAAGGTCAGATAGGGCGTAACATGGAAGTGTACGTGGATGATATGCTGACAAAAAGCGTTCATGCCGGTGACCACATTGCGGACCTAGCAGAAACTTTTGACAGCCTTCGTCGGTACCAGATGAAGCTGAACCCTCGCAAGTGTGCATTTGGGGTGACCGCTGGAAGTTTTTGGGTTTCATGGTGACCCGGAGGGGGATCGAAGCAAACCCAGACAAAGTCCAAGCCATCTTGGACATGAGGCCTCCTGCCAATAAGAAGGAAGTACAGCGCTTGACAGGAAGAGTAGCCGCCCTAAGCCGCTTCCTATCCAAGTCTGCTGAAAGGTGTCTGCCTTTCTTCAAGGCGCTTCGCAGAATCAACGAGTTTGAATGGACGAAAGAATGCCAGGAGGCGTTCGAAGGGTTAAAGGAATTCTTATCTACCCCGCCACTGCTAGCCAAGCCGACGGGTGGAGAAGAACTCCTTCTATACCTTGCGGCCTCTCCTGAGGCTGTTAGCTCTGTGCTAGTCCGTGTGGACACTAATGGCACACAAAGGCCAGTATATTATACGAGTAAGGTGCTTCATGATGCAGAAACCCGATATTCAAACATGGAAAAAATCATCTTCGCATTGATCGTGTCTGCCCAGCGGCTGCGGCCGTATTTCCAAGCCCACCCGATCGCGGTGGTCACAGACCAGCCTCTGAAGGCGGTTCTGGCTCGTCCAGATACTTCCGGCAGGCTGGCAAGGTGGGCCCTCAAGCTGGGGGAGTTCGATCTATCTTTCCGCCCCCGGTTAGCCATGAAGTCTCAAGTCCTGGCATATTTTTTGTTGAATGTACTTGGGGGATCGAGCCACCTAAAGAACCTCCTACGGACACTCAGCCCCTCGGAACCAGTGACGATGAGTCGTTCTCCATGTGGATGGGGCATCAAACTCTCAAGGGAGCGGAGCAGGCCTCATCTTAGCCAACTCGGATGGGGTTGTCACCGAATGTGCACTTCGCTTCCTCTTTCCAGCCACTAACAATCAGGCGGAATATGAAGCTTTGCTATCCGACGTGAGGTTGGCTCGAGAGCTTGGCGTGAAACGCCTTAGGGCATTCACCGACTCCCAACTGGTTGCCGGCCAAATAACAAAGGAATACGAGGCAAGGGATCCCATCATGGCCCGCTACTTAGAAATGGTGCACTCACTAATTTCCCCCTTCACACATTTTAGCGTCAGCTACATTCCTCGACAGGAGAATGCTAGAGCCGACGCCTTATCCCGTCTTGTCGCCTCAGCTGATGGGATGTTGGGAAAGGCTTATGTGGAGCACTTAGAAGCTCCGAGTATTGAAGTACCAAGAGAAACTGCACCAGTGGAGCAGGAGCCCTCCTGGATGGACGCCTATGTCCGGTACTTTACTGAAGGCACCCTTCCAGAAGACCCTGCCGAAGCTAGGAAACTGAAAAGACGGGCCCCAAAGTTTTTATTATGGAGGGAAAGCTCTATCGAAGGTCGTTCTCATACCCTGTTCTCAGGTGTGTCGGTCCCACCGACGCCAGTTATATACTGCGGGAGATACACGAAGGGATATGCGGAAACCACCTGGGGGGCAGGGCTCTTGCATATAAAGCTCTACGTCAGGGGTATTATTGGCTGACAATGAAGGAGGATGCCTCCAAACTCGTTAAGAGATGTGACAGCTGCCAGCGGCATGCCAACATTCAACATCAACCGGCGTCTCAACTGACCCCTCTAGCTGCACCATGGCCATTCGCACAGTGGGGCATGGACATTCTGGGATCGTTCCCTCTGCCTCCGGACAATGCAAGTTCCTAGTGGTGGCAGTCAACCATTTTACTAAGTGGATCGAGGCGGAAGCTCTTGCTAAGATCACGGAAGCCAAAGTAAGGAATTTCTTATGGAAATCCGTAGTGTGCCGGTTCGGGCTACCGCACACCCTCGTTACGGACAACGGCCGACAGTTTGATAATACGGCCTTCCGGGAATTCTGCGATGACCTGGGCATTCATCATCGATTCACCTCAGTTGGGCATCCCCAAACCAACGGCGCAGCCAAGGTGGCCAATCGCATCATCCTCCAAGGGCTCAGGGCTCGGCTAGATAGCTGCAAAGGGCGCTGGGTGGAAGAACTTTCCAGTGTGCTGTGGGCCTACCACACGACGCCGCGAGCACCTACAGGGGAAACCCCTTTCAGCTTGGTCTTTGGAACCGAGGCGGTCATCCCCGTGGAAATAGGAGCTCCTAGTTCCCGGATGGAATTATACCACGAAGAAAGCAACTCAAACCAGCTAAGGGCTGATCTGGATTTGGTGGAATAATTGCGAGATCAGGCGCAGCTTCGCATGGCAGCATTCCGTCAGCGAGTGGCCAAGCACTACAACTCTCGGGTGCGACCCAAGACATTCCGGCCGGGAGACCTTGTCCTACGAAGAGCTGAAGTATCAAAGCCGACAGAGGGGGGCAAGTTGGCACCAAAATGGGAAGGACCATACTGTGTTAAGGAAGTACTCCACCATGGGGCATACAAAGTCGAAGAGCTAGATGGGAAACCGCTCCCTCGCACTTGGAATGCCGACAACTTACGCCGGTACTATCAATAGAACTCTACTGTTATTAATTTGAATTGGTTTGATACATGAATAATCAACATGGTCTTGTTCTTAAATGAGTATGCTTAACACCAAAAACCAACTCCTCGTTGGCACCAAAGACCGACGCCCAGCGTCGGCACCAAAGACCAACTCCGCGTTGGCAACGAAGACCGGCGCACAGCGTCGGCACCAAAGACCAACTCTGCGTTGGCAATGAAGACCGGCGTCCAGCGTCGGCAACAAAGACTAACTCTGCGTTGGTAACGAAGACCGACGCACAGCGTCGGCAATGAAGACCGGCGTCCAGCGTCGGCAACAAAGACCAACTCCACGTTGGCAACGAAGACCGGCGTCCAGCGTCGGCACTAAAGACCAACTCCGCGTTGGCAACGAAGACCGGCGTCCAGCGTCGGCAACAAAGACCAACTCTACGTTGGCAACGAAGACCGGCGTCCAGCGTCGGCACCAAAGACCAACTCCGCATTGGCAACGAAGACCGGCGCCCAGCGTCGGCACCAAAGACCAACTCCGCGTTGGC
The DNA here is from genome assembly GCA_900491605.1 of Calamus simplicifolius. Classification (NCBI taxonomy): domain Eukaryota; kingdom Viridiplantae; phylum Streptophyta; class Magnoliopsida; order Arecales; family Arecaceae; genus Calamus; species Calamus simplicifolius. The sequence goes on along the minus strand of UESW01003864.1, from coordinate 922,405 downwards.
AATGAAGACCGGCGCACAGCGTCGGCACCAAAGACCAACTCTGCATTGGTAACGAAGACCGGCGTCCAGCGTCGGCAACAAAGACCAACTCTGCGTTGGTAACGAAGACCGGCGCACAGCGTCGGCAACGAAGACCGGCGTCCAGCGTCGGCAACAAAGACCAACTCCGCGTTGGCAACGAAGACCAGCGTCTAGCGTTGGCACCAAAGACCAACTCCGCGTTGGCAACGAAGACCGGCGTCCAGCGTCGGCAACAAAGACCAACTCCGCGTTGGCAACGAAGACCGGCGTCCAGCGTCGGCACCAAAGACCAACTCCGCGTTGGCAACGAAGACCGGCGTCCAGCGTCGGCAACAAAGACCAACTCTGCGTTGGCAACGAAGACCGGCGCCCAGCGTCGGCACCAAAGACCAACTCCGCATTCGCAACGAAGACCGGCGTCCAGCGTCGGCAACAAAGACCAACTCTGCGTTGGTAACGAAGACCGACGCACAGCGTCGGCAACGAAGACCGGCGTCCAGCGTCGGCAACAAAGACCAACTCCGCGTTGGCAACGAAGACCGACGCCCAGCGTTGGCACCAAAGACCAACTCCGCGTTGGCAACGAAGACCGGCGCACAGCGTCGGCACCAAAGACCAACTTTGCGTTGGCAACGAAGACCAGCATCCAGCGTCGGCAACAAAGACCAACTCTGCGTTGGTAACGAAGACCGGTGCACAGCATCGGCAACGAAGACCAGCGTCCAACATCGGCAACAAAGACCAACTCCACGTTGGCAACGAAGACCGGCGTCCAGCGTCGGAAACAAAGATCAACTCCGCGTTGGCAACGAAGACCGGCGCCCAGCGTTGGCACCAAAGACCAACTCCGCATTGGCACGAAGACCGGCGCCCAGCGTCGGCACCAAAGACCAACTCCGCGTTGGCAACGAAGACCAGCGTCCAGCGTCGGCACCAAAGACCAACTTCGCGTTGGCAACGAAGGCCGACGTCCAGCGTCGGCACCAAAGGCCAACTCCGCATTGGCAACGAAGACCGGCGCACAGCGTTGGCACCAAAGACCAACTCCGTGTTGGCACAGAAGACCGGTGCCCAGTGTCGGCACCAAAGACCAACTCCGCGTTGGCACTAAGATCGGCGCCCAGCGTTGGCACAAAGACCAACTCCGCATTGGCACGAAGACCAGCGCCCGGCGTCGGCGCACCAAAGACCAACTCCGCATTGGCAACAAAGACCGGCACCCAGCGTCGGTACACTAAAGACCAACTCCGCGTTGGCACTAAGACCGGAGTCTAGCGTCGGCAACGAAAACCGGACCTGTTCCGGCACCCAAAGACCAGCGCCCAGCAACTAACGCCCGCGTCGCTACCAAATGTTGGCCTTGTGCCAACATTGAGGACAATGTCGCGGCTCACAATCCTATTTCACGTAACCTACTCTACATAGCCCTATTGATGGGTGATTCATGACAGCTTGAATAAATAAAGATAATAATAACCAAAGGGGCGAAATAGGGATTAAAGACATTCATTGATGGTTGTAAGGTTACAAAGGTGCCGACTCAGGTCAGGCACAGATCGATACAAAAAGAGAAACCGAAAGCTGTTACTGGTCATCCGAAGCCGGGGCATCATCCTCAGGGACATCATCAGGTTTCAGTCCCTCAATATCCTCCGGGTCGTAGAGCTCCTGGATTTTATCTTTGCAGTCTTGAAAGCCGGCGTCATAAGCAAGCGCCGCTGACTCGGCCACCTCCTTGTCGAAGGCTTTGGATTTTCTAAAATCTTCTACGGCCTCGGCCCCCTTCTTTTCAGCTTCGATGGCCCTCTCCTGGGCCTCTGCCACTGCTGCCTTCAGATCTGCAATTTTGGTTATGTACTGGCGGGCGGCTTCTTGGGCTGCATTTGTCTCAGCGGTGGCAGAATTAATTGGGTCTTCAAGACGCATACCTCCAATTCCGCCGCCTTCAGCTTCTCTTCGGCCGCTTTCTGTTTCTCCTCGGCCACCTGAGCATTATCTAGCTCATTGGCTGCGCGGCGTTGAGCAACCTCTAGCGCATACTCGGCCTTTTCGGCTCGTTGCCGGGCGACATCAATTTCACCCTTCAGGGTGGCCCGAGTGTCCTCCAGAGCCATTGCCAACTTCTCCGCCCTGGCTTGGAGGGACAACATCTCCTCGTGTGCTTGTTCGATGGCGGTATCGCTCAGGGTCCAGAGGTTTTTAAGAGCGACAAGGGAATTCAAGGCCTAGAGGAAATGTCAAGATGAGAAAAAGAAAGGGGGAAGGAAAGAGATGATAATGGCGCAGAAGCTCACCCAGAGATGCGCCACCGATGCTTCGCGGAAGAAGGCGACTCTCCCCTGACCCCAGAGATATTCTTGCACCTCGACCACCACGGCTTCCTCCACGGCCCGTGCAGCCCAGCGGCCGTGGTTTGCCAACAACGACTGGAAGGAAGGATCGACGCCCCTCTCTTCCCTGGGCGTCGGGCCTACAGAGGCTGATTCCGCCTCTGAGCCTGCCGCCTCCGACTCCTTGGCGGGTGGAGGCACTTCAGCTGCTGCCCCCGTGGGGGGCAGAGTAGCGGCTGGAGTCGTCACCATTGCCGCAGGAATTTTATCCGTCTCTAAGGCTTTGGGCAAGGGCGACGGCGCCTCCCCCTCGGGAGAAAGGTCGAGTAGGATAATGGGAGGAGCTGAAGCTGGAGATCCTCTCTTCGGTTGACTCCGTTCCACCTCCCCGCCGGTCTCGGCCCTTCCCGCGTCTGCCATGACAGGTTCGTCAGCCTGAGCTTGGGCTGCCTCACCTGCATGCGAGGATTCCACAGTTCTGGCCCCTTGGCCTCGGTCTCTCCAACGTCGGCCCTTTTAGGGCCGCCCTTCTTCAGAACCTTTGTACGCAGGGGCTTCACGACTTTAGCCCCTCCAGTGTCGGCCCTCCCCGCGTCGGCCTTCCCGGCACCAACCTTCCCCGTGTCGGCCCTTCTTGGAACTTTAGCAATGGCCCTTCTTTCGGCAGGGGGTGCATTCCCTGCAGCCTTCCTCTTCCTGGTGGCCGCCTGTTTAAGCTCATGAAGTGTCGGCGCCATCCCTACACAGGCAAAGGATAGTTAAAAAAAAAAAAAAAAAAGAGAAGGAGAAGCAGAGGAGAAGAGAGGCGAGTGATCAAGTGCTCACCCCTCGCGGGAATTAAACCGGCACGATGAAGATTCTCCTCGGCTAAAAGCATATTACACCGAGGGATGTCGGCAGTCAGAAGCTGCCCAAACGCCATCCGGTCTCGTGGAAGGATGGAGGGATCCCTATTGGCGTCGATGTTGGGTATCCCCCAGCTTCCACGAACCCCACTGATGTCCGCAAAGAAAAACTTGTCCTTCCACCCTTTAACGGAAGTAGGAAGGCACAATTTAAGAATCCTATTAGACCTAGGGGTGAAGGACCACCACCCGACTGTTTGCGAAGGGTATAAAAGCTGCGGAACAAAGAAATACTGGCCTCAATGCCTTGCAAGTGGCAGAGTAAAAAACCGACAATAGTTCGGATGGAGTTGGGAACTAATTGGGAAGGAGTCAAGGAGTACCGGTCTAGAAGGTTAAGAATAAAAGGGTGGATCGGCAACCTGAGCCCGGCCTTAAAAAAGGCTCCGTACAAAGCAACCCTTCCGGAACGGGAAGAGGTTACCCTGTCATCGGGGGTAGGGAAGAACAGATGAAGGTATGAAGGGAAGCTATACTTGGCCCTTAGGTTTACCATGTCTTGAGCAGACATAGAGGACGCAGTCCCTTCGGGGGACTCCTTGGCAACCCTAGAAGGACCGGCAGCCATTGACTGGCTCCGGACGGAAATCCGTCCGCCGACCGGACGAGTCCCGGTTAGGGGACGATTGACTGGTCGCTGCTCCGGTGAAGAATGGTTAGAAGAAGGGGTGGACCATTGGCTTGACAAGGAATCGAAGTCTGAGAAGGATTGTGGGAACCCCCCCAGGAACCAGAGATGGAGCAAGAAGGTGAGGAAGCCATGGGAACTAACCTGGAAAACTCGAGCCGAAAACAGGGCACGGGAAGAGAATGAACACAGGAAACAGAGGAACGCTGGCGGACTCGAAAGGGGGCAGCAGCGGAAGAAATGGGGAGAACGGGAAGATGAGGGCTATTTGTCCTCATAACGCCCTCTCAAGACACCCCACAATCGTCCGATTCAACCACGCGTCCGTCTTCAATTGGGAGGCGTTTCGACGGCCTGCCAATGCGAAAAACTCGAAAAGACCACCGATGAAAAGGGAGGCATTAACCTTATCGCAATGATACCGCTCGCCTTTTCGTAACACTGCCCGAGGGAAATCCTCCCTAATCCCAACAAAGGCGAGATAATGACGTGAAAACCGGCCGCCTAGAGGATATTGACACCCCTTTTGCGGGTAGGTAAACGCTCACCCATCTCAGGGGCGGGGGGGCATCTGATACGGCTGGCCGTTTCCCCTAGGTAGTATTATCTTTTGCGCGGTTTTCGAAAGTAATGATGTGACAACAAAACCCAAGACCTCCAGCACCGACCCCTAGTGCCGGCCTCCAGTGCCGGCCTCCAGCGTCGGCCTCCAGTGCTAGCCTCCAGCGTCGGCCTCCAGTGCCGGCCTCCAGCGACGGCACCAAAGACCGGCGCCCAGTGACGGCACCGAAGACCGGCGCCCAGCGTCGGCACCAAAGACCAACTCCGCGTTGGCACCAAAGACCGGCGCCCAGCGTCGGTCTCACAGACCCTCTACGTGTTGGCACCAAGGACAGGCATCCAGCGTCGGCCTCCAGCATCGGCCCTCAGCACCGACCTCCAGTGCTGAGACTTTGGCTCCCGCCTCCGGCTCCGGCCTCCCGCGTCGGCCCCCAGCGTCGGCCTTCAGTATCTCCCACATACACAATGACTAGTCTCATGTAACCGATCCCGTGATCTAAGGCCTACTGCCAAGCACCTCGCTCACCAAAATCATGGGCAAGTGTTAGCCTGATCGACAGTTACCGCTGTAAGCGGCCCTTATCCAGCAACAGTCCAACGACTTGCCGTTCGGTGAGACATCATAACGGGACAGATCCGACGGTTCCAACAGAACGAGGTAAACGGGATCCCTGACAGGTATAAAAGGAGGACCCGAGCTCCATGCAAAGGGACTCTCTCGCTGACTTCCTCTTTAAGAATTTAACACAGAAATCATATCCCTGTTGGATGACTCACTGACTTGGGCGTCGAAGGGTCCCCACCGAAACCATCGGTCCGAAACTTTTGCAGGCTCTAGAAGGAAGACGGCGATTTCTCTGCGCACGCAGTAATCTACCCTATCCGACGCTTATCGTACATGATTCGACCGCAACAATTTCCTTTGGCACACTCAATTGAATTTCGATGATTATTTAATCAATGGCAAGATTTTTGCTTGCCCAATGGGACAGAAGGGCCACCATGGCATCGTGGGGAAAGAAGCTGAGCCAGTTTGAAGAAGAATCCTATAGGAATGAAAAAAGCCTCTTTAGAAATGGACTTTCCATATCGTGATAGCATATTAGGAGTCTATTCTTCTTTATTGTGATATAGTTGTACAACAATTGATGACCACTGACTGAAAGGTACTGAAGTACAAGCGGGAGATACCTCCCTTATAACGGTGGTTATTCGCTGTAATCTTTATTCCCTCCTCAAAAACAGCATTATTAGTTTTCATAAGCTGTGTGAAAATTTTAATAAGTATATGCGTCAAAATTGTGTTGATTTTAATAAGTCTAGAACTGTTCCAATATAAGTGAAACCATAAATCGATTGTATTCTAAGATTGTTGAAACTATGATTAATGCTTTGGAAACTTTTATCATGCACAAGTTTGCCAACAATTGAGAATTATTTTCTTCTAATTCGGAAACGTTCCATTGTTTTCTAGGGATGTGTGTTAATTCGAAAGGACTAGAAAACTTATGGGTGAACAATCAAATATGATGTCCTTGATCTGAATTTTTTTAGATTGATGATATCAAGATGATCGAATGCCTTAGGACCTTGTCTATAAGCCAAATTTATCTTATGGTCAAGGATCGACCATCCCTGGAACTTAGTAGGGATCAAGCTAGGATCCTCTTGATAATGTGATGCCTTCTTTTCTTGATCTAGAGTTTGCTTCTCTTTTTACAAGAAATTAATATGCAATATCTATCAATTCATGAAGTTACATTGATATGATGAATTATGAAATTCACAACACTACTACTCTTATTACATGTTGGTTGTCTTTGGTTCCTAACACTTACAATATGAGGCAAGTTGGTTTTTTTTTTTTTTTTTAACATACGTTGATCTCTAAGCATTTAGGCTATAGTTTTTGAAGAAAGACTTTGCACTTCCATGCTAATTGAATTCAGAATAGGTGTAGAATGAGTCTAATTTGGCTTTATTTCAATTAGAGGAAGATTGAGAAGAATATGAAATGGGTTGAAAATAAGCAAGCATTTTTGTTGTCTTCCATTAGGTTGGCCACTTGTTTGGGGATAGTCTTCAAATCCTAAAGAGAATTTCAGGACTAAAGGATCTTAGAAAGCTCAAACAATAAATCAATATTTTATTGGTTGCATTGGGATGTGCTAAGGGCGACAACTAGAATAAAACAATAAGTAACAATGAAATATCTCTAATAGCTCTAGGTCAATCTAGTCCTCCAGCTTAGAAGGAGCATCTTTAATTACTAAACAAAGAATAAGAAGTAAGGATGGAGATATTAAGACTTTGTTGAATCGATCCATTTAACTAAGGGTGAATGCAATCCATGATAATGATATTTTAAGATTTTACAAGATTTTAACAATTATAAGATTTTTTTATATATAATTAGAGCTTGATCTAATGGTCACAAACCTTTGCTCATGAATGAGAAATTTTAGATTTGATTCTTAGTTAGGCGTTTTGAAATATGTGGCTTGGATAATTATAGTGCAAGTGGATCTTTTTTTTTCTATTTAAAAAACAAAAAAAGCTTATTATCTATATTCCCTACCAAGGTTTTGATACCCATTTGGTATATTTATAATGAGATGTCTATTGGGTCAAGGATTTCTCTTGCTAATATCTTATATTCTTTTTCCTTTCATATTTAACTTATTCACTTATATTAACAATAAAAACACCTTTTTAGATTAATCACAAGTCATGATTGAATTTTATGTTTTGGAAAACACAAAGCGTGAGTCTGAAAACCTTCCTGTTTCCATTAATTTGTAATAGAATCGTAGGATGGCAACTCGATGATTGACGCAAAATATGGGATGCTGACTTCCATGGGACCAGCATCAGTAAATAGACATGAATGGCCAGCAATATGAAGACTCAAAGACCGACTTGAGATGGGGATTCATGGGTTGACTCGAAGTCGCCGGGTTTGGTATTCTTCAAGCTGCTCTTGGTTTCGATCTCCTTAGGCCTTTGTATGTGGGCAACGCTTAATGATCGATCACATCACTTTCAGGACGAGACAGAACTTAACAATCAATCCCAACATGACTTGACAAATGAGACCAAGTCTAGGCTGAATAATATATATGTATGTTGAAGTTTATTGACTAAATAGTGATAGAAATTTGATTCCTTGTGGGATTGCACATCACTTGATGTAGGGCCAATTGGCTGTTGCCCCAATTGATGGACATGAAAAGTCTTTGTATACTGCACGTGATGCAGGCATGGTTTGAGCATAGTGATTTGCCTCTACACCGACCTGCATCGAGGAATCTGCTCATGGGTCTCGCATTGCTGATGCATAAGTTCATATGCAAACAAATCATCGTGTCCGATGCTGAACATGTTGTATCAGAGGAGTGTACTAAGACTAATTTTCTCTAATGGACAACAACCATGAGAGAGCATGGGCCAAGGCTAGACTCGAGCTAAAGCTTGGGCCCGACTTGTGCCTAGCCCAGTGAAGACATACACACGTATATAGATTTGACTACATTCTATGTATAATTATGTCTCAATCTAGTTGCCTCTCCATCATTAGATCATTCTATATGAATTTTGAAACCAAAAAGCCATATGTTAACTACCATTGATTATTTTCTTTTTTAAAAAAAGAGTATATATTAAATTGGATACATATTTATGAGATTGAATAATATAGTCCATGCTTCTACTATGAAATATATCACTCTAGTGTTGTCATATCTCCATCAGTAGCATAGGGATATGATATAGTGGCATTTTGGGAAGAGAAACAGGTTAGGGCAAATTGAGAATCGATACCAATCCGACTTAATTGGGTTGAGTTGATTTGCTTCTAAATGCTCGTTAGGTTAGTTCTGAATCTACAATCCTAGAACCGACCTCCATCAGGTTGGTTTTCGGTTCTAGGTTGGTTTTGGATCCAAAATCCTGGAACCAACCTCTATTGGATTAGTTCTCGATTCCAAGGGTCAGTTTCTTGGTTCTGACCCGAGAATTGACAAAAAAACTTTGGTTCTTGGTTTTAAGAGTCGGATCCTTAGTTCTGATCCAAGAATTGATCATAATTTTTTTTAAAAGATAAAGTATTGTTATAAATCAAAATAAAAACTTTAAATATATCTTATAAGTTATCTATCATCTTATCAAAGACATTTAGTGTTAGATTAATCAATAAATATTATATATATCCTTTTTAGTTTACACAACTAAAAAAATTAGCCATTAGATATTAGAATAGTATCATCCAAAGGAAAAGAGAAAATATGGATAATATTTATTAATATTGAGTTTTTTGAATATTTTTCTAATGACTCTTAGCATCTTATCCAACTTCTTTAACTATGAAATGAACCTTTAATATTTTGAAAATGATAAAAAGTTAAAAAATTTGGAGCTAATGCAAAAAAAAAAATGAGAGAGAAAAGGTTTTACCTTGCAACGATCCAAAACCGACCGAATCTGATTGCGTTGGTTATGGGTTGGTTTTAGAATAGAATTGGTTCAGTTCTGGATCCAAAATCCTTTATCTGATCTGATTATATTGGTTATTGGTTTTGGCTTGGAACCTAGCTAACCCAATCCATGATCTAGCACTAAAATGTGATATATCATTATATCCCATTACTGTTATATTGTATCTGTATGCTTATAATACAGCATCATAGGGATATTAGTATATTATATTTCTCTAGTATTGTATCATATCTTTATGCTTATAATATAGTAGTATTGAGATATATCATAACGACACAGCAATATGATATGCCATATCTTTGTGCTGCTTATCATATTCATATGCTTATGATGTATAGAGATATGATATAGTATATTATCCCATCTTTTACATGCCTCTCTTTTTTAGTGTAGGAAACTATGATTAACATCTGGCTTTTTAATTTTGAGATCCATGCAAATCTAATGGTGAAGAAAGCAACTGGATTTGAACTTAATTACATACGAATATAGCTAGATCTATTTCTCTCTCTCTCTCTCTCTCTCTCTCTCTCTATATATATATATATATATATATATATATATATATATATATATATATATATATATATATATATATATATTATATTATATAAGAAAAAGAGTTAAAATTAGCTACATTTAAGTGTATGTAGTTAAGCACAGATTTGGTTACTTTTTTCATCCTTGAATCCATATAGTTCATGAATTCTAAAGATAAAAAAAGTGCGATGGCCCCAAAATCTATATAAATCTAATGGTGAAAAGGTAATTGGATCCTAAATTTAGCTATATTGGATCCTGAACTTAGCTATATTCGAATATAGTCAAATCTAGCTTTCTCTCTCTCTCTATGTTAAAAGAATGCAAAGCATTTATTACAAGAATGGATTTATTGTATGGTTGTAGCCCATTTATGTTAATATATATAAAATAAAAATAATATATGTATATATATATAATATGTATAATATAAATTTTTGGGTTGAATTGAGCTTGTTTTTCCTAAGCCAAGACTTCCCCAAAGTTGAATGAGCCTAAAAATAGGGCCTAATTCAGCCTTATGGGTAAAAAAATATGGCTTGAGCCTTATAATTTTTTTAGACGGGCTCCCATACCCTAACCCTACCAACAGCTTGTTGGATAAGTTTGAAGAAAAGATAGTATCTGGGATGATTTATCTATTTGAATGTATTTGAGAAGACGTTGTGGCATGCATGGCACTGTCCTTAAGAGTAGATTCGCACCTCTCGGAGATAATATCTCGGTGCAGAAGATCAGAGCACGACTACCCTCCAGGATACAACAGCAGAGCCTTCTAACAAGCATGCACACACCAATGTCAGAAGAGGACGAACAACCGAATGAGTTCCTTCTCTTTGGATAAGTACGGAAGTAAAGGAATGGATCTCTCGACTGGATAAGGATGAAGGAATGGATCTCTTGATAAGGATGGAAGCAAAAAAATGAATTGAATAAAATAAACACCGGCATTGCTTCGAATTTATAAAGAAGCACGCAACGGTTGAGAGCGACAAATCGATCTAATCCAACGATTGGTCAACAAAAGACTTATCACGTATGTAGAGACGAAAAAATCAAAAGACTAGTCAACAAATCAAAAAGACTTATCCTTACTGATTGATAATAACGTATCAGATAAACGGACTTATCAAGTCAAAATGTTTTTGAATATTGAAATACACTAGATTTTCAACAATCCTCCACTATTTCAATATACAAAAGAAGGCAAGACAGACTTTGAAGGAACTTTAAGAATGTAATGCATAAGCCATGGTATCTATGTGACTATGAAACCAGGCATAGAGAAAATAAGTGTAATCCATAAAAGGTTGGTGAAACTAAGTTTCTATGAACCAATCCTTCTTTTATTGGATCATTGACTTATAACTCACATTCCATCTCTCAGATTTTGGTTGTTCAAGCGGGTTGACACATTGCATCTACCTGGATATTCATGTGTGCTCTAGAGATCCCACCTAAGTCTCATAGGAAGCGGCCACCACCTCCATACTCATATAGATGGATTATCATCAAGTATACACTGCAGTTTTGTATACCATCCAAATTAGGCTATGACATCCATTAAGAACTTCACATATTAGTTCAACCTAAACACTTCAGAATACTATCTCACACCATAGAAAGGGATTTCATAATATAAATAATTATGATAGTATACTCCAAGTTGTCCAGTGAATTATTTTTCCATATGAACCTTCTTCCTGGGATCTCCGTTCATGAAGGTTGGGCTACCATCACTTCAACTTTTGATCTGGGTATAATCCCATTTCCCTCGATGTATTGTTCACAAGCTTTTGCTTAGAGGCTTAGTCAGAGGATCGGCCAAATTCAACTCTGACCTTACATAATCCAAAGATATTACTCCATCATTAATAAGCTACCTCACAATATTATGTTTAGATGTATATGTTTACTCTTCCCATTATAAAGTTTATTTTTAGCTTTAGCTATGGCAACCTGACAATCACAATGTATAGACACAGATGGAGCTGGTCTCATCCAAATGGGAAGATCTTCCAAAAGATTCCTGAGCCATTCGGCCTCAGCCCCAGCCTTCTCCAAGGCAATAAACTCGGATTTATTGTAGACCAAGCTATACATGTTTGCTTAGATGATTTCCATGATACTGCTCCTTCTCTAAGGGTAAACACATATCCGCTAGTGGATTTCATCTTATCAGAGTCTGAAATCCAATTAGCATCACAATACCATTCTAATACTGTAGGAGTTCCACAATACATTAAACCATAGTTCATGGTTCCTTTCAAATATCTAAGCACTCTTTGTAATGCAATCCAATGATCATTGTTAGGACATTGGGTATATCTGTTTAATCTTCCTACAACATAAGCAATGTCAGGTCGAGTGTAGTTCATCAAATACATAAGACTAACAATAATTTGAGCATATTTGGATTGTAAGACACCATTGCTTTTATTTTTCTTAAGTTGTGAATTAGCATTATAAGGAGTGCTCATAGGCTTACAATCAAATGTGAAAACTTTTTAAAGATTTTCTCAACATAATGTTCTTGTGAAAGTATGATACTATTCGACTTCTTTATAAGTCTAATTCCTAAAATCATATCTGCTTCTCCCATATCTTTCATATCAAAATTTAAAGTCAAAACATTTTGGTGCTGTCACAATATCAAAATTAGTGCCAAATATGAGCATATCGTCCACATACAAACAAATTATAACACATTCATGATTAACAACTTTAGAATAAATACATTTATCAGCACTATTAATTTGATATCCATTTGAAACTAGCATTTTATCAAACTTATCATGTCATTGTTTTGGTGCTTGTTTTAAGCCATACAAAGATTTAATTAATTTACAAACTTTATGCTCATTGCTAGAAAGAACACAACCCTCAGGTTAATCCATATATATTTCTTCTTCTAGGTCTCCATTAAGAAATGCAGTTTTAACATCCATTTGATGAATTATCAATTTATGAATAGATGCAAGAGCAATCAAAACTCTAATAGAAGTTATTCTTATCACAGGTGCAAAAGTATCAAAGTAGTCAATATCTTTCTTTTGAGAATAACCTTTTGCAACCAACCTTGCTTTAAATTTTTCAATAGAACCATCAGGCTTTAATTTTTTCTTAAAGATCCATTTACACCCAATAGTTTTAGCTCTAGGGGTAAACTTACTAATTCCCATGTATGATTGCTCATGATGGATTCTATCTCATTATTTATAGCCTCTCTCTCCAAAATATAGCATCAGAAGATGAAATTGCTTTAGAATAGGTTTGAGGATCATTATCAAAAAGATAAGTATAAAAATTATCTCCTAAATTGGTTTCCTTTCTGATTTCTTGGATCTCCTTAGCTCTTGAATGTCATCAGGCTTTAAATTAGGTTTAACCACTTGTGGTCTAGAAGGTCTTTCTAAGGAGGTTCTCATAGGAAAGTATGTTCAAAAAATTCTGCATCTTTGGTCTCGACTATAGTATTAGGTTCCATGATGTTATTTTCACTTTTAATCACTAAGAACCTATAGGCTGCACTATATTTATTTGCAGAACTATTTTGAACATAACCTATGAACATACAATCAAAGTTTTAGATCCTAACTTTCTCTTTTTATGTTTAGGAAGCAAGACCTTTGCTAAACAATCCCATACTTTTAAATATTTAAAACTTGGCAAATGACCATTCCATAACTCATAGGGTGTTTTATTGGTTTTCTTATAAGGAATTCTATTTTGAATAAAACAAGCAGAAAGAAGGGCTTCCCCCCATAAGTTCATGGGTGCATCAGAACTAAGGAGTAATGCATTCATCATTTCTTTAAGTATTCTATTCTTTCTCTCAGCCACTCCATTAGATTCTGGTGAAAAAAGGAGTAAATTCATATATTATACAGTGTTGTGCACAATACTCATTAAAAGGAGTAGAATCATATTCTCCTCCTCTATCAGATCTAATCTTTTATTTTTCTTGTTAATTGATTTTTAACTTCTGTCTTATATTTTAAAAATATTTGAAGGCTTATCTTTTGATTTTAATAGATAAACCATTGCATATGAGAAAAATCATCGATAAAAGTAATGTAGTATTTCTTTCCACTTCTAGTCATAGTACCTTTTAAATCTCCTAAGTCAGAATGAATTAATTCTAATAATTCAGTTTCTCTTGTATGAATAGATTTGCAACTCCTTTTGGTTCATTTAGATTCTACACATGTTTGACATTTTTCATGATCATAAGAAGTAGACATATTATTTAGCAAACCTAATTGTTTTATTCTTTTAATATAGTAATTAACATGTCCTAATATGTCAAAGATTAACAGAGTCAAGCAAGTAAGCAAAAGAAGATGATGCATTTCCATTCATAACTTCGAGTACATTTAATACAAATAGACCCTGGTTACAAATCCTTTCCCAATAAAATTTTCAGATTTGGTCATGACAACTTTGTCAGACTCAAATGACACTTTCACACCATTTTTTCCAAGCAAGGCTGCAAAAATCAGGTTCACACGGATGTCCGGCACATGTAGCACATCTCCAAGTGAAAGGACTTTTCCAGAAGTTAGTTTTAGATTGATTTTTCCTTTGCCAATCACTGAACAAGACTTTGAGTTGCCCATGAAGACTTGCTCCTCTCCTTCTGGTAGTGGGATATAGGAGGCAAATGCATTTCTATTGCCACATATATGAGGAGTGGCTTCAGAATTCATCACCCAGTCCTTTGTATGTGCAACAATATTGGCCTCGCTAACAACCGCAGCAATCACATCTTCTCCAACCATCAAGTTAGCCTTTGGTTTGGCTAGAGCATCATTATTTTTTCTGAACATGTATTGGGCAGCATGGTGTCCTGGTTTCCCACAAACATAGCAAGATCCCTTTTTCTTCTTAAAATTTTTACTTCTTTGAAAATGAGGCTTCTTATCATATTTCTTGTAATGGTTTCTATGTTTGGGCTTATAAGACTTATGTTTTTCCTTACTAGATCCATCCTCTATTAGATTAGCCTTACTAGTCATTTCTTTAGCCTTTTCAATCTTTTCTCGGGCTCTGTTTTGTTCTTCAATCCTAATATGCACAATGACATCTTCAAGGGACATAGACTTTCTTTTATGCTTTAGATTATTCTTATAATCTTTCCAAAATTCAGGTAATTTTTAATTAGGGAACCGGCAATAAAAGCATCGGAAAGAATAATATTTTCATTTTTAAGGTCATCTATAAGAACATGGAAAGTATGGATCTGTGATGACACGTCTTTATCTTCTACATGGTAAAGTTAAAAAGGTTTCCTATTGCAAATTTCTGAGAACCAGCATCTTCAAGAATATATTTCTTTTAAGGCTTTTCCAAATTTTAGAGGCTGATTTAATAGGATAATAAATATCAAATAGTTCATTGGATAGAGTACTAAGAATAGTATGCCTACATATTCTGTTAGCCTTTTCCCAGGTTAGAAGGTCCTCTTCTTTCTCAGGTTTAGGATCAGTCAAAACATATCCAATATTATGTACGTCTAATATTAAAAATATTTTCTCTTGCCAATGTTTATAATAGGAACCAATAAATTGCTCAATCTTGGATGTATCGGGAAAGGACTTAGTAGCAGCAACATAATAGAGTCCATATCTACTCTTAAGATTGTTGGATAAGTTTGAAGAAAAGATAGTACCCATAATGATTTATCTATTTGAATGTATTTGAGAAGATGCTGTGGCGTGCACGACACTGTCCTTAAGAGTAGATTCACGCCTCTCGGAGATAATATCTCGGTGCAGAAGATCAAGCACGACTACCCTCCAGGATACAACAGCAGAGTCTTCTAACAGGCGTGCACACACTAATGTCAGAAGAGAATGAATAACCGAATGAGTTCCTTCTCTTTGGATAAGTACGGAAGTAAAGGAATGGATCTCTCGACTGGATAAGGATGAAGGAATGGATCTCTTGATAAGGATGGAAGCAAAAAAATAAATTGAATAAAATAAACACCGGCATTGCTTCGAATTTATAAAGAAGCACGCACCGGTTGAGAGCGACGAATCAATCTAATCCAACGGTCGGTCAACAAAAGACTTATCACGTACGTAGAGACGTATAAGTCAAAAGACTAATCAACAAATCAAAAAAACTTATCCCTACCGATTGATAATAACGTATCAGATAAACAGACTTATCAAGTCAAAAAGGTTTTTGAATATTAAAATACACTAGATTTCTAACACAGCTATCCCATATAATTAAAAAATCTCATTTTAAGTTAAAATATATAACATATACTATAAATTTTTAGATTAGCTGAGTTTATTTTTCTTTAAGTCCGAGATCTATAATTTTTTGGATCGATCCATGGGTGACCTAGCCTATGTTCTTAAAGGCAGGTGATCAAGAATCTAAATCAGATCTTAAGCTCGACATTGTACTGTTTACAAAATAAATAGAAAGAGTTAGGGATCCATGCATTGCAGTAATTCATGTTTTTTCAGTTGATGTCCCACTAAATCGGCTACGTTGTTTGCCGTTAATTGAGTTGAGGTACTCCGTTGCAGTGGCGGGTCTTGATTTTTTTTCTAGAGAATCCAACTAGAAGCGATAGCATATATTTAAAATTATATGTTTGGTAAGGAGCTATCTCACCAGATACTTTTTATTCCGCTCATTTTGGGGCACACAGCTAACATCAGATTATGACAGAAACCATATCTTTCTAAGGCTTCTACCAGAGACCTTACGAAGATTTATAGGCCATAGCCTCAGTGTACGATGGATGCAGCATGGATTTGAAACCTTCCCATCCATCCCAGGGTTCAACTCTTTATATGGAAGCTTGTGTTGGACTGTCTTCCTATCTGTTCCCTGCTCTCTAAAAGGGGACTGTCCATCCAGGCTACTTGCCCATTGTATGGATAGAAGGAGGAGACTACAGACCATGCTATTTTCATCTACTCTAGAGCGTGATGGATCTGACAGATGATGGGTTACTACTTTAGAGCGGATGATATAGGTTCTTGGCAGTCCTTTTTTCTATGCGATATTCGAAGGGGTAACTAGTAGAAGGGAACCCTTTGGGCTACTATAACATATCAAATTTGGTTATCATCTGCTTATCTTCACTGATGATATTATCTCTTCCCACAGGATTGTGCGAAAAGCCATATCTTTATGTTGATTCACACTCCATCGCAATGCTTTTGATCTTGACAACTCTGATCACTGAGGATCCCCTGTTGCTTCAGCAGCGAACCGACATACGGTCTTCATCTCTTGGGAGCCCTAAGGGTTTGTCAAAATCAACTTCGATGGAAGTGATCGGGGAAGATTAGCATGTTTAGCATTTATTATCCGAGGAATCAATGAAGATTTGAAGGCGGCGGAAGGACTTGACTTCCTAGACTCCTCTGTCCCTTTGGCTGAGCTTTATGCAGCTTGGGCTGGTATTTCCTACGCTACTCGGATTCTTCATGCTCATAGTCTTCTTATCGAGGGGGACTCTTTTACTGTCATCCAATGGCTTCGGAAGAAATGCTGCAATCAAGTCCCCATCAATCCGCTGCTCCATAACATTTGGTCTATCCTTTGGGATGTTCAAAGAGTTTAGATCCATCATGTCTATTGGAAAGCCAATTCTGTACCTGACTGGGTGGCAGCCTCTGTGGCCCATCACACTGGCTTTTGGATTTGGAACAAGAAAGATTTCTGTTCTTTTGTACTTGAACAATCTTATTTCTAATCTATCAGGGTTAACTTGCACTAAACTAGTGTGACCGTTCGCTTGTACTAAAAAAATATATATTATATATAAATATATTTTTTTAAAAAAATTATCATCAAATATGTTGACCCAATTATTGATTTTGATGATTAACAAAAGACATGAGTATATTCACTATGTTTATGACAGTTTTAATAAGTGTTTTAGGGGTTAAAAATGTTTATTCAATCAAAAGGAATAAAGGAATAAGTTTTGAATCAAATTTAAAGGAATTTTTTCAAAGTTTAGAACTTGGAGTCGACAACCAAATAGTCAGGAGCTGACCCTAAGGCGTATCAGAAGATTTCTAGATTTTTGGCATGGTCCGGAGTCGACACCCAGAGTTTTAGAACCGACTCCAACCTAAGATACAGAGAAGTGCATTCTGTTTCAGTTTTCAGAGCTAACACCTAGAATTCGGGAGCCAACACATGAGAGTTCAAGAGCCGACCTGAGTTTCTGGAGCTGACTCTACATGAGAACAGAGAGCGTATTTTTACGGATATTTCTGGAGTCGACACTCTTGGATTTGGAGCCGACTCCCAAAAGTGACGAGCCGACACTTAACTTTCTCGGAGCCGACTCCTCAACAAACTTTTTCTTTGCTATTTTTGGATACCGATTTGAAGCCGACACCTAAAAGTTGGAGCCGACTCCAACCTGTCAGGAGCGGATTTTCAATTGTCAGAACGGACTCCAACGATAATATTTTTTTCACCTAATCTCTAACGGTTATTTTTTTTGTGTGTAGAAGTATCCAAGCATCTCACAACGGCTATATTTTCCACCTAAACTTGGATTAAGAGATCTATAAAAAGGAAATTGTCTATTAAAAAAAAACAGAGCAAGAAAAGAGAGAGAAATATTTTTCAAAAATCCTGAGAAAGAAAGAGAGAATCAAAAGGAAATATCAGAGCTCAATCCATCAATCCCAGAAAGTTCAAAGAGAAATCCACAAGCTTCTCAAGACCAAATCAAGGAGATTTCCAACATTTGAAGAGAGAAAGCAAAAGCCCCAAATCCTCAACTTCTCTACTGCGTGAAGAAATTGAGCTAAGGCTGATTCAATTTCAAAGGAGAAGAGGAAAAGAAGAAAAGAAGAAAAACATACATTCAAAGAGCTTCAATCAGGCTTTTCTTACCCTATTTATTTTATTGAATATCTGCTCACTTAAGGAGCTGTTTAAGTGTTGTATTGAAATCTTTATTGTTTTCAAACTGTTGTTTGCTAATTCAATCAGGGATTGAATTATTGGAGGTAGTATACCTCGGGACAAGCTAAGGTAGCTTGTGTTTGGGTTTTGTGCTGGTGAGCCCTGGTAAAACCAGCTGGGTTCGTTGTGATCCCAGGGAAACAAGTTTTGAGTTGTGAGCTTGTGAAACAACTCTGCTGTAATCAAATGGATTATAGTGTGGGCCCAAGTGCTACTTGGGAGTGGACGTAGGTGTTGGATACACCGAACCACTATAAAATCGTTGTGTTTGCCATGCTTTATCTCTTTGTCTCTTCCTATCTCATTATTTGTGCCTAGCATTTATCTTGCACTCAATCTCTTTTATTTCAAAGCACATAATTTTAAAAAGCTAAATTTTTAAGAACCCAATTCACCCCCCTCTTGGGTTACCATCTGGGCCAACAATTGGTATCAGAGCTTGTGTCATTATTTATTTGATCAAACGATCAAGAGCTAAAGATCCAAATGTAGCTCAAGCTGGATCTTCATTTGCTGAAGGTCATTCTACAAATAGACCTCCTTTATTTAATGGTTCAACTACTCTTATTGGAAAGCTAGAATGAGAATTTTTATTCAAGCTTTAGATTATGAACTATGGAGTGTAATCACTAATGGACCTAGCACACCCACACATATAGTAGATGGTTCAATAGTTCCTAAACCCGAAAGGGATTGGAATGAGAACGATAGGAAAATGGCTCAGCTCAATGCTAAGGCCATGAATGTTTTATATTGTGCATTAGATGCTAATGAGTTTAATAGAATTTACTATATTTCCATAAAAAAAAAATTTGGGACAGATTAGAAGTTACCCATGAGGGTACTAATCAAGTCAAAAAATCAAATATTAATATTCTTGTTCATAAATATGAATTGTTTAACATGGAACAAACTGAATCTATAACTTGCATGTATACAAGATTTACTGATATTGTGAATGGTTTAAGAGTCTTAGCAAGACCTATACTAACTCTGAGTTGGTTCGTAAAATTCTTAGGTCTCTTCCAAGGACATGGGAAGCAAAGTGACTGCAATCCAAGAAGCCAAGGACCTCAATACCTTACCTTTGGAGGAGCTACTTGGATCACTAATGACTCGAGTTGACTATGAAAAACATATAGAGGAAGACGTCAAGAAGAAGAAAACAATTGCCCTCAAAGCTGTAGAAATTGAAAAAAAATAGCAGTGATGAAGAAGATGATGATGAGGGAGACTGCACTCCTTGCTAAGAAATTTAAAAGTTATGTGAATAAAGAGACCCTTCCACAAGAAAAAATTTGGACAAGATAGAAGGTGAAAAAGAAAAAGAAAAGGACAAGGATAAAGAGAAAGACCCCCTCATATGCTATGAATGTAAGAAACCGGGCACTTTAGATATGACTGTCCTTAATTAAAAAAAGGGTACAAGAAAAAGAAAAAGGCATATGTTGCAACATGGAGCGATAGCAGGAATCCTCTTATGAGGAAGAACAGAAAGAGGTTGCAAACATTTGTTTTATGGCAAATGACGATGAGGTAGTATTGAAACTCATGACTTTATCTTTGATGAATTGTTTGATGCATTTAACGAACTAGTTAGTAATTTTAAAGTTTTGAAAAGAAAGTAAATCCTTGAAAAATGATAATTTAAATCTTGTCAAAGAAAAGATAAACTAACCATGAAATTGAAGAATTGAAATCTGAAAATAAGAATTTGCTAAAGAAAAAAAATTTCAATGAAATGTTAGTTTAAAGAAGTTGATAAATATAAAAATATAGTTGATGAATTTATATCTGAAACCTTAATTTGCTATTGAGTAATCCAAAGAGCTGTATTTGATAAGGCTGGATTAGGTTATAGGCCTAACAAGAAACAAAGTATGTTAAAATTTCTTTAGAAAGGAACATGAGAAAAATGATGTTTCATGTTTTGCTGTAACAAGAAAGGACATAAAGCCTATGAATGTAATTTTAGAAAAATTAATAAGAATTTAAATATTAAAGGAAAGAAAATATGGGTTCCAAAAGGAACAATCTTTGTTGCTACTAACCATGAAGGACCCAAGAAAGCTTGGGTACCTAAATAAAATTTTGATTACTTTGCAGGAGTGTCTTGCGACCAAAGATCAAAACAAAAATGGTATCTTGATAGCGGCTGCTCAAAGACACATGACGGGTGACAAGGATCAATTCATCACCCTTGAGAATAAAAGAGGAGGGGTAGTAACCTTCGGAGATAATGACAAAGGCCAGATTATGGGCTTTGGTAAAATTCAGATAACTCCCTCCATTTTTATTGAAAATATTCTTTATGTAAATGGTTTAAAGCATAATTTAATTAGTATTAGCCAATTGTGTGATAAAGGTTTCAAAGTCCATTTGAAGCATCTATCTGCACTGTTTCTAATCCTATTAACAATAGCATTATATTTACTGGAAGTAGAAATGACAATGTATATTTAATTGATTTAGACAATCTGTCTACTAGTAGTCATTGCTTAGTTGCTGATAATGCTAATGTAAATGAGATTGGATGGTTGTGGCATCATAGATTAGGTCATGCAAGCATACACTTAATTTCAAATTTAATTAGAATGGATTTAGTTAAAGGACTTCCAAAGTTAGATTTTGAAAATAACAGAATTTGTGATGCATGTCAATTTGGAAAAAAACTAGAAACTCCTTCAAATCTAAGAATGTTGTTTCCACTTCTAGGCCACTAGGGCTACTTCACATGGACCTTTTGTCCAACTAGAACCACTAGTCTAGGAGGAAAGAAATATGGTCTTGTGATAGTAGATGATTATTCTAGATTCACTTGGGTATTGTTTTTTGGCTCATAAGGATGAGACTTTCTTAATATTCTGAAATTTTCAAGAAAGTCACTAATGAGAAAAAAACCACTATAGTGTTTCTTAGAAGTGATCATGGCATAAAATTAAAAATCACTTATTTAAAAATTTCTGCATTGAACATAGCATTCATCATAATTTTTTTGCACCTAGAACACCACACAAAATGGAGTTTATAGAAAAAGTAGAACATTAGAAGACATGGCCGTACCATGCTATGTGAAAGCAATCTAACCAAAATACTTTTGGACGGAAGCTATAAACATGGCATGTTACATCCTTAATGAGCTTTAATTAGGTCAATCCTTAAGAAAACACCTTATGAATTATGGCATGATAGAAAACCAAACATAAGTTATTTTATGCATTTGGTTGTAAATGTTTCATTCATAATAATGGTAAAGATAATCTTGGAAAATTTGATGCAAAATCTGATGAAGGCATATTCTTAGGATATTTAACAACTAGTAAAGCCTTTAGAGTATTTAACAAAGGAATTTAATAGTAGAAGAATCTATTCATATAGTTTTTGATGAATCCTTAGCATCAAGTTAGAAAGATTGATGACAAGGAAGATACAAATTTGCTAAAAAGAGATATTAAAAAATTAAATATAGATGTATCTTTCAGATCATGAACAAGAAGCTAAAGATGATGATTCCACTAGGGTTGATGTTATTGATACTACTCGCAATGATGTAGATCTGCTTAGAGATTAGAGATATGCTTTGGTCATCCTAAGAAATTGATTATAGGTGATCCATCTCAAGGTGTAAGAACTAGATCATCTATGAGGAATATCAATAATCATCTTGCATTTGTATCTCAAATTGAACCTAAAACTATAGAAGCAGCTGAAAAAGATAGTAATTGGATGCTAGCATGCGGAGGAATTCAATTTACTAGAAAAATGTATGGTCCTTAGTTGATAGACCTAAAGGTCATTCAGTTATAGGATCTAAATGGGTATTTAGAAAAAATTAGATGAAAATGGCATAGTAATTATAAATAAGCTAGATTAGTTGCAAAGGATCTAATCAAGAAGAAGGAATTGATTTTCATGAAACTTTTGCACCTGGTAGCTAGATTAGAAGCAATTAGATTATTACTTGCATTTGATTTCATATGAATATCAATTTATTTAAATGGAGGTTAAAAGTGCATTTTTTAAATGGTTTTTAAAATGAAGAGTTTTGTAGAACAACCACCTGTTTTGAAGATCATGAATTTCCATGTTTTTAAATATACAAACGCACTATATGGTTTAAAACAAGCAGAGCTTGTATGATAGATTAAGTGAATTTCTAATGAAATATTTTACTAGGGAAATGTAGATTAAAACTATTTTTGAAAAGAAAACTAAAGATTATTAGTAGTACAAATCTATGTAGATGATATGATATTCGTGCTACTAACGATCTTCTATGTCAA